>JAAOAN010000649.1:0-55165 GCA_013396205.1 Fusarium mundagurra
ATTATATCTTATAATATTAATACTATTTAATATAATACTAATATTATTATTATCTTAAATAATCTAGTATTAAGTATATCTCCTGCCTATTTAAGTCTATAATATAACTACTTTTTATTAAGTTTTTATTATTTTATACTTTACTTCTTTCTAGTAATAAATAATATTATTTAATATAACTATTAAAAACCTATACTTAATATAACTATATCCTCTTAATACTAAAAGCTATTTAATAACTATATTACTATCTCTTAAAAGCTTTAAGTAAACTAAATCTATAGTATCTCTATTAATATAATAATTACTAATATCTTATACTATATTACTAGTTAGTTTATATATCTATTAAAAGTACTTTATAAATATATTTAATTAAAGTATTATTATAATTTTATATTTTATATTATAAAACTTTATTTATTAAATTACTATAAACTATAAATATAATACTAACTTTAATTAATATTAAGTAAAACTTTTAACTAATTAATAACTTAACTTAGTAATAATTAATATTATAATAATATATAGCCTGTAAAATTGTATTTATATAGATAATTCTATTAGAATTATCTATAAATAATACCTAGAGCCTTCTAACTGCCTATAAAGCCAGTGCCTAGCACCCACAGTCACGCTCTCGTCTTTCCTCCTTCCCTTCCAATAGACACCTGCAAGGATGCCTTCAACTGCCTATCTCGCTGTCCCGCTCTGTCGCGGTGACAAATTTGATGGACAGATTTATCAAGTCAACAAAATTTCACTTCTTGGGAAGATTACGTTACCCGACAATTTACCAGTTCCTACATAACCCTATAATTCGGTCATACCGTGCCCTGGTTATCCCGCGCTCAAGGAGCTCAATGTTAGACTTGTGGTCCCTCCTCACAAACGCGCCCAGGATAGTGGATCTCCAACGGAGTGCCGTAGTCATTCTGCACTCCACTTCCAACCGGCACCGGCTCCGGCTTCTGCCACCTTCCCAGCACGTCCGCCGAACCCTCCGGCCATGTCACTGGCTGCTTGAAGACGTGGTTGCGCTCATCTGGGGCCATCCGCCGCTCGTCCCGCACATAGTCCCAGCAGAGGTATCCGAACCCACGATCGGCATCGAGGTTGAAGCTAGAAATGAAATTGGGGTTGTGAGCGATCTGCCCAATCAGGTAGGCAGAGAACACAATCGGATCTCCGAGGGAGTTGAACCCCTTGATGGCAAAGGTGTTGTTGAGTGCGTCGGTTGCTGCTGGACACTGGGCGTCCTGGTATTGTAGCCGGTTGGCGTTGCTGGCTTCCGTATCGGTGCGTAGAAGACGGTCTGGCCGCGTGTTGACGGGATAGGGACCTGCAATAGTCCTTGGAGTCTCCACATGGTTTCCATTGCTGCGGGGGTCTTTCTCGTTGTTCTGGGAAGGGAAGGCCCATGGCCGTTGGAACTCGACGACAGTAGGAGCCCTGGCCTTCCGGACAGGCAGCCAAGGATTTGGATCACCGAGGACCCGGCGCGGCGGGTCATCGATCAGATCCTCATCCTTATCAAGGTTGCCGAACGGATCCATCGCGTCTTCCAGCGCCTTCTTGAAGGCGTTATCCACGGTGTGGCCAAGCGTGATGAGGACAGGATCAATCTCGTTGGGCCGGACTAGGTTGCCATCCCCATCTCGCTTCTCTGACTGCGGCATCAGATACCCAAGATGCACGAGAACCATGCGCATGTTCTCAGCCGCCTCCCACATCGGCAGCGTGAGTCCATAGTAGATGGCAGCCCGTGCAGGCATTGTCGCGGCTGATGCGGCCATCTTGGCCAGGTCATAGCACAGCTGCGCCGCCTTCTTCAGGGTTTTGAAAAGCCAGTCTAAGAGAGCGGCGACGGTTTCGCAGGTCTGGGACACTGGGTCATCGTTGGGGTCCACGCCGCTGAAATCAGGAGGCTGTAAGCCCAAGTCAGATGCCGGGACTGTGAAGATCTCAGGCGGTGGCGGCTTGTCAATAGCAAAGGAAGACACATAGGATCGCTTCAACCATGAGAGCATGAATCGGTAGGTCGCCATCATCTGCCACGGCATGGGAAACCCTTCAGGGACGTTCTTGATGTTTACCGGGTCAGGGGCAATGACCTTTCGTAGCTCCTCGAGGGAGATCATGGGGTTGTCAATGCCAAGTACCTGGAGCCATCGCTCAATTCTCTGAGTAGTGTTCTTGAGGCTGTCGTGGAATGCCTGACCACCCAGATTGCGGGGATGAGAGAGAGTGCCATCCTTAAGCCGGCCTTGGACGTCCTCATCTCCGCCTTCATTGGGGTCGGCGAAGACCTCGATTAGCACGTTGACGATGGTCTCGGCTAGCCAGGGGGGAAGAGCGCCATCGGTATCCAGGAGCTCATCCCGCTTGTCCTGTGAAGCATTGTCGTCGTCCTTTGGAAGAGTCTGTCTCAGATCTCCTTGCTTCTCCTCAGGCTTGAGCAAATCGATGTCCTGGGGTATCTGTACTGCAAAGTAGAGCGCCGACTCAGCCAGGGAATCGTAGGTGTCTTTCCACCCAATGAAGTCGTCAGCAGGCAGGATACCACCCTTCTTGGTTCCTTCGTACATCCAACCGTCTATCATGTTCTCGAGGAGGTGGTGGCGTTGCCAATGAGTCCGGAATGGCCCACCACATTGCTCATTGGCAAAGGAGTGGGCAATGGTATCCGTTCCCACATGGCAGATCCAGCCCATGGCAAACGCCAGCAGTTGTTGACCATGCTCTTGCTCGAGGCTTGACTCGCTCTTCAGCATCTGGCGTGCGTGGCAGACGAATCTCTCGGGGATAGCCGATGTGCGACGGTAGTGCGCCATATCGCTCCAGAGGAACGCCTGCTCGTCGTATCCCTCACGCATCTTGAGGGAGAAGAAGTTGAACAAGTCTACTCCCGAAAGGGCTTCCTCAGCTGTGAGAGCAACGACGTCGTTGGCAAGTTGGCTTAGAGCATCTCCTAAGGAAGATAGCATTTTCCCCATGAGATCATCGATCACTTCCCCTGCCTTGTCGACGATTGGGCCGATGGTCTCGTTCCAGATCTTGATGAATTTCTTCCAGATCTTATAGAGCCTGAGCACGACCCTTAGGATATTTGCCCAGCCGTTAGGGAGCTCTTCTGATAGGATCGTAAGCATCGCCTCCCAGGAATCGTCAAAGAATCCCTTGTCGTCGAGATAGTACAAGAGACTGAAAGCTAACATAATGTCGTCTCCGGGAATCTTCGGATCGTGGAAGTCCATAAGCCAGAAGAACAGGTCAGGACCAATGGCTCCAAGGGCAGTGAACTTGGGCCACGCGTCCATGGCATTGATGCATTTCTGCTTGCCAAGCTCCTTCACAATCTCGGGCAAGAGCTGTTGCCGATCATCGTTGAAAATGTCATCGTTTTCACGGGTGAAGTTTGATTTGACATCAGAACTACGCAGAAAGTCTGCAACCCGCCGTGCGGTGTAGATGTGTCCGAATGGGCCCGGCATTGCGCTATCAGAAAGGCTTGGTTTAATTGAGATATTCAAGCTCTATAACTCGCAAAATGACCAAAGAATAGTGGCAAAAACCGGACTATTATCCTAAGTTCAAATTAAATATAGAGACTAGAATTGGTGGGCTAGTTAGTTTAGCATATCCCTGCTCAGAGAGTGACAGTCAGTCACATGCCTCCGTCGTATAGCGGATGAATGTATCATCTCCTTAACAGGTAAAGTTTAATCTGATATCAGAATGACGCAGAAAGTCTATAACCTACCATACAGTATAGATATATCTAAATAAGCTTAGCATTAAGCTATTAGGGACTGGAATTATTAAGCCAGTTAGTTTAGGTTTTGCCTATTATTAAATGCCTATATTCCCTACTTAGAGAGTGACAGTCAGTCACATGCCTCCTCCGTCGTATAGCGGATGAAAATCAGATGTTATTTGCATTAGCTGGGCTCTAGCGTATACTTGATAACTCCCGTTACTGTGCTTACTGCCTCACGTGGATAAATGTTGATTACACAAGCTGACGGGTTAAAGCTACGGTACGACTAGCTTGCTGCATGTTGTCGGGGAGGTCCGCCAAGTAGTGACAAGAACTCAGATGAAGAGATGTGGTTGGGCGCCTCCTATGTAAGACACACTCAATGCTAAGAGGCGTTGCCATCTAAGCATTGACAGAGTCGCCAAATCTCACGAGACCGATTTCTTTCCCACACAACACCTTTCACTGAGCCTTCTTGGCCCACACTTTGATCACCATTATTAATGGAGACCAGGTCGTTTTTCCAATTCAAACTTGGAACCTGATTTCAACGACTGTTCTTCCCACGTCTCTTCCTTCAAGATTAGTATGGACCTCCAGAAAACTTCCATGCGGCGGTCCGGCCAGGGAGATCAGGGCAGTAACGAAGAAAAGCCGCAACCTGTCACAATGAATGTCAACATCAACTGTTGCTGCCATGATCGCTGCAGCTGCTCAGGTCATGGTGCCTCTGGAGGGGAAAGTGGAAAGCCTCCTGGCCGCCCAACTCATCAGACAGGGACCTCGGATGACTCGCTGAGCAAAGGTGTCGGTACTCCTGGAGCCATCATCGACATCACAACCCGGCCGCCGAACGTATGGCCCGGACCACGATCGAAGCTCTACCTCCCCTTTCTCCTCATTCGAGCCAACGAAGGGGACCTCGGAGCCAGACCCTTGTCCGGCACATTCTGGGAATCCCTGGATATCATCATATTGCCCGGAGTTTCAGCAACGGACGCACCGGCTCGTCCCCCCAAAAATGCCCAACTTGGCGGGGTAGCCCAGGCGAACAAGCCAAATACGCTGTATGTGCACGTCTGGAACATGGGACTCGCTGCGGCGCAAGAGGCTATCGTCGAGTTCTACTGGTTTAACCCCTGTCTCGGATTCGACAGCAAGAACGCAAACCTAATCGCCAGGCAGGTGGTGATCCTTACACCACGAGGAAGTCATCCGAGCCATCGAATCGTCAAGTGCCCTGTAAGCTGGTTTCCGAAGTTTCTGAACGGTGGCCACGAGTGCCTCCTCGTGCGCTTGTTTGATCCGTGCTCGGACCCCCTGAACGGACCGGAATGGGATGCGCGCCAGAACAGGCACATTGGACAGCGGAATATACACGTCATGACGGCTGCTGAGGCTGGCATGGTCGGACTTGCTGCTGATGGCGCAGTTACTCCAACGGCTCCAACTCTTGGCATCAATGTCGGCCCGCTCTTCGGTGGTTCCGCTCAGGTTGCGGTTGAGCGGGCGGAAACAGAGTCGATGCCATGGCTTCAGCTTGTTACAATGCAGCGCAAGGTGGTACCGCAGACCGGTTCAGCTATAGGCGATGTCGGAATCACACCCCCTGTCCCCAGCGGCGCGAACCTCCCGAATCTTGGAGCCATCCCTAATCCGGGAACAGTTGGCTTGATCGGTAACTCGCATGGGGTGAGCAGAGATGACCAGAAGGTTGGCTTTGTGACGAAGGATGGCAATCCAGGGGAGGGAAAGGCGCACGTGTACAGAGTCATCGGAATCCAGGACGGACAGAAATTTGGAGGGTATACTGTCGTCGTTTTGGGCGATTGAGCGTCTACTTAGGCAAATTGTATTCAAGAGGAATGATTTTCACATGTTGTCACATCTACAGCCATCTATTGTTCTGCTCAGATCCCTTTCATCTCAAACTCTATCACTTCTGCCGATGCCTGCGGCTGTTGGCCCCTCATTGACCCCACTTTTCAATTTCCCTCCGTCCTGGCAGTGGTTTGCAAATAACACCTGACCCGGCGTAGAAATAGACATTCTGCCGAAAGTTTGTGCACGAGATGTCGTTGAATACCTGCACCAGAGCATCAGGTCCATCTGCGGCAGTAAGAGTACTGACGAGTAGGAGAAGCGTGGTAGGGACTATAGATTTGACGTCGAGCCTGGGGGACATCGCAGACCGAGACGTCTCCCTGCGCTGCGCCTACAGCGAGATCCCCCTGACGCGGCTCAACTTGTCCGCTCCGCTCCTCGGCAAGTCGCATCGCCCACTCATTCTCGACGTGTTGTTGGTGCAGGCGAGACCAGCATGTGAAAGTGTACCAACGTGATTTACATGGAATAGTGATTCATAGCTCTTTTCTAATAGGTCGCCGCAGCCAGCATCAAGTGGTAGGCCCCCTAGGCTTTCGTGAGGTTGATTGGGGATTTGGATGTGGTAATCGAAGCGCCCTTGACGCTGAAAGGGTTGGTGCCTGATCCAGATGCAAGCCAACGAACGAACGAGATTAACCCAGGAGCCGCTGCGTTAAATGGGAGGCATGACCATCGCCAAGCAGAATAGTAAATGAAATCCCAGACCTTCAGATTTAGACAGTTGTCCCAGCACCGTAGCTATCCCGGGACCATAGCTAATCCGCTAGGATTGCATCAAACCTTTGCAATGCTCTCGCTCGGCCAGCTATATCTCTCCATCATCTAAGGACCCACCAAGCTTTGTGACTAACGACGACAAACCTCGGCTCGGATTTGCTGATACGTCATTTGCTGAAAAATGTGGCGGTATATGACTTGGTCGTGAAGGATGTGAGCGAAACTCGACCGGTGTTCCGTTGCTCTACCGGAACGCCTAACTTCTACCCTGCGACAGAATCGGCCCGCGTTATCGAAGAAACCATACACCTGGCCAGTCGAGTCTCTTGCTTGACCTAGCCAGCATTGCCGTGGGTATTGTCAGTTGGCGTCATGATCTGGCTCCTTTGCGCTGTGTTGTCCGGATCTGTCTGCTTACGGAGGGACTGACCTGCCTGTCTGCCTTTCTTTTTGCGGCCGTTGCGTTGTGGAAAGATATCTAATGTTCGATTCGATTCGATGCTAGGACATCAGAAAGTAGAAATGGCCATGTGGTGATAGGCCTGTTGCGGAAATGTGCCGAGGTAGATGACGTCGCCTCCGTCCTCTTTGGTCAGGCGTGAAGGCATTGATTGTCTTGCCTACAGAATATTGCTGTAAACATTGTTGGGGGCTGCAGCTTGGTCTCGGGTGTTGTGGGATATGAGTCTTGGTAGTGGAACTGGTGACTGGTGGGATATGCATGGTTTGCTGTTGCTGTCGCTTGGGTTTAAGGCGGACCTGAGGCTTTCCCAGAATCTTATTGCTATTGTACCAGCGGGAAATGGGATGTGGAATTAAGCGGCTATCAGAGTCACGTAATCCTCAAGGGTAGGGTAGTGCACAGATCATAAGCAGAGTAACTAAGCTTCTAATCCGTACTGCAAAGCCTTGGCACGAAAATCAGGTCTATCTATAAGTTCAGATCTTACAGAATATTTACAAAGATCTCAGCCAAGGCCACCCAGGCATTTATATCCTTAAAGAGACCTTTACTTACATAGTTATAATTTTTCTATATATACAGGACAAGTAATAGCTGCTAGGCAATAAAAAGGTAAATAAGGCTATATAATATAGTAATTATATTATTAAAATATAAGTCAGTGCCCTAGTAAAAGAAGTAAAATAATAAATTTATGTCTTTTTTTTTTAACTTATTAATAATATTATAAAGTAGTATAGTCTTGCCCTTACTAAGATCTCCCTTAATTTAAAGTAACTAGCTCTATTTATTATTATATTATTATTAAAAGCTAATATTATTAAAAGTCTAGTAGTATAAGTTTAATATATAGTTAAAATCCATAATAGTAAAATAAAGTTTATAGGGTTAACTAACTCCTAGTACAGTCAGTGCAGCCGCGATTTACTTGAGGCCAAGTCCCTCAATCTGCACTAAGAGTAGACTGCCCAGGCCAGGGGTCGCGGCACTTAGTTCATGCGATGCGGATATTGCGGCCGCTCATACCATACCCATCACGGTCAAGTCTCCATCATAGTATGCAAGGGTGCTGCACCGCACCGAGTGACTATGACTTGATTAGTGCGGACTTTGCGGAGTATTGGCGGGCTTGGGTCTAATTGTCACCGTGAAAGCGGCTGTAACTGTAGTCGTCGCGATGATGTGAGGCCAAGAGAGAGTACTTAAGATCGGCAATGCCAGCCAAATCGTCTCTCAGTATAGCATGCTCCAGTTTTGACAATAAATCAGTTCATCTGCATTACTATTCTATCTCAATTCGTCAATCACCGCAATGGGCTCCGCAGGAAGCAAAAGCGTCAAGTTCAATCCTGACACCGACATCCCTTCACTAAAAGACAAAGTCATACTGGTGACCGGCGGAAACAGCGGTCTTGGAAAGGAGTCGGTTCTCCAGTTTGCCAAGCATGGCCCCAAAGAGATCTGGCTAGGAGCCCGCTCTGAAGCAAAGGCCAAGGAAGCCATCAGCGACATTAAAGCTCAGGTCCCCAATGCCCCAGTCAAATTCGTCAAGATAGATCTCGCTTCTTTCAAGTCGATCCGCGAGGCAGCCAAGGTGTTCACAGACGAATCTGATCGTCTTGATATCCTCCTGCTCAACGGAGGCATCATGTCTGTGCCGCCTGGGACAACTGACGATGGGTATGAGATTCAATTCGGCACAAATCACATGGGTCATGCGCTTCTGACCAAGCTTCTCCTTCCAACACTCCTCCGAACAGCTGACAAGGGCAATGATGTGCGTGTCACCGTCCTCGCTTCATCTGCCCACCAGTATGCACCTCCCGAGGGCATCAAGTTCGACACTCTCAAGTCTCAGGCTCTACAAATGGGCACCATCACACGTTATGGACAAAGCAAGCTCGCCAATGCTTTGTTCGCCAAGGAGCTTGCCAGACGCTATCCTCAGCTCACGACTGCCTCTCTTCAGCCCGGTTTGGTGACCACCAACCTGGCCAACACCATGAGCGACAACAGCTGGATCATGCGCCTAGCATGGAAGGTGACAACTCTTTTCATCGGTGTAGATGTTCCTACAGGCACGCTGAACCAGCTGTGGGCGTCGACGTCTAAGAATGTCGTCTCGGGCACGTACTACGAACCCATCGGTCGAACAGGGTTGGGTAAGCCGCATACCAATGACAGTGCACTCGCTGCTAAGTTATGGGACTGGACGGAGAAGGAACTTGAGGGTGAGAAGCTCCCTTGAGGGGCAAACACTGGTTCCACCGTATTGTACTTGTATCTTATCTAGCTACCTGCGCCTAGACAATCTCATATATTATAGTATACCAGACGTGAACTATAATTACTGAAACATGTTTCTCTGATGTTATAAATCCAAATTGACCCATACTACTGAGCTCTATGTCAATGTGTTCAATCCGAGCGCAGCGAGACAGAGCCCTCCGCTAGGAGCCCCCGGAGGGAGAAGGAACTTGAGGGGTAAACACTAGTTCCACTATATTATACTTGTGTCTTATTTAGCTACCTGTGCCTAGGCAATCTTATGTATCTTAGTTTACTAGACATGAATTATAATTACAGAAACATGTTTCTCTGGTTTACATTACCCAGGCTACTTGACATAAATTAATTCAGGAATTGCCTCATTTTCCTCCACGATTGGTCTTTTGACATCGCCCCAAGGCTTTGTGTCCAGGAAAGCCATGTCCTGGCTTGACAACAGTAGTTGGCCTTCTTGTTCAATCTTATCAAGCACCTCAGCAACCTGCTGCATGAGCGTTTTCTGCCTCTCAAACTCCTTTACACGGAACTTTCTAGAGCACCTACCGACCACACCAACGACCCAATCAACAGAGGTCGCCGAGGTCGACAGGTCAACTGACTTGGCCTGTAAGAGAGAGCTGCATTCATCCAAGCACTCTTTAACATCCTGTAGCTCTGAGGTCACCTCGTTGATGTTGGAGATGGTGGCTTCTGCAACACCCTTGAGCGCTGTGATGTCGTTCTCTGCCCGGTTAGCCTCGGCGATTTGCTTTTGGTAGACCTGGTGGGTTGATCGACGGGATGCAATATCACGCTGATACTGCGAGACTAGGTTTTGCAAGTTGCGCTGCTCCGTCTCGAGGTTCGAGATTACTTGCTGGTCTTGGGATATCTCTGTATTCAAAGTGGACACCCTGGACTGAAGGGCGACCATCTCGTCCTTTAGATCCGATACGCGAACTCCCTTGTAACTATGATGTATTAGCTTTCTGTCTGGTAGTCTGTGTACTCTGCTCACCCAGCAAATCCGGCTCCGGCTGCCGCCAGTCCCAGTGATGCACCTGCAGTGAAGGGTGCAGCCATTATGCCGATGCCGGTCAACATCTGTCTTTGTTAGACGAATCTCTTAGACGTGCGAATGCAAAGGCATACCAGTCCTGCGGCTGCCGATCCCTTCTTGCTCTCACGTCGTCTGTGTGTCTCTGCAATTTGTCCGTTCTTTTGCGATATCTCACGATCAAGCTCTGCTTTCCTAGTCCTCTTCTCATTCGCCTGGCGAGTCTTGATACGAATTTCCTCTTCTTTGGCGCTGGCATCCTTTTGTGTCTGCGCCAGAATTTGTTCGCTCAAGGCCAGAGAGCTCTCTGCCTGGTTAGCGAGTTCTTTTGCTCTGGACTGGCATTCATCAAGCAGATCATCTTGGGCCTCGACGTCTCGTCCGACATCCATCACGTCATACGTGCAGTCCATGGTGGACTGTAGCGCGCTATCTGCCGATGCCTCGGCTTGGGTGATGGAAGCAGTAATGCCATCGAGAGATCTAGCCAACCAAGAAATCTGAGGGGCCATGTTGAGGGTCGTTGGATCTTCAACATTCTCAAGTAAAAGTAGGAATGAGCTCATCTGCAATTTGGCATGCTGAGCTTTGCTGAGGCTGTTCTGGAGAGAGGTGCGAACAGCGGCGACCTCTGCAGCGACAGTGTTCTTTGAAGTGGCATCAAGAGAACTGAGTCGCTCCCTGGCGGATTGAAGTGAGTCTTGGATCTTGGAGACGTTATTGGAAAGGCTATCCATTGTTGAAGGTGATGCTGGGCAAATTGAGTACTAATGGGCATGCATGGGGGAAACGGACTGAGAAACGCTGCAAAATGCTTGACTTGGACAATGATTCTGGCCTGATATAAGGGAAAGAACAGATATTCTGCCGGTTTCAGCGACTCACTATTTGACAAGATTCACTTTCAGCTACGCATGTATTCATTCCAGTAACTGGCTACTTCCACTAGCGACATCGTTCTAGATTCAGATCGCTACAACATTGCCGACTTCAGTTGTGGCGCGCGTGATTCAGTAGTTGATCGGAATGTTTATTGGCTATCTAGTACGGGTACACCAATATATTGACTGTCTTGCATATGCGGCTGAATTTGGCGTTGAATGAAGTCTGCAAGGCAGACAGCATTGTAGCAGTGAATAGCTTCACAGTTCCATAGAGGGGCAACGGTTCGGATTGATCTGCGTAGCTGATTGGCTAGACAGAACGCCCGTGCAGCAACATTAGCCATGCTGGGTGAACTACTGCACAGGCGTTTTGTAACCAATCAGCCAATACTAAACCCCCTTGCGTCTGTGAATTGAAGCGAACGCTCAAGCAAACACCTCTAAATGGAATCGCCTGTACAGTCCTTCACGACACGGGCACTGTGATATCCTTGTTCCTAGTTCAGCTGCATCTGGCAGTCCGCATACATTGAGGCAACAACGTTACAGCCCTTCAACGAGACACGTTTCAGCCGGGAACCAATTTGAAGTTTCACTATACTTGTTATCGCTTGTGGCACTGAATTAACCCGAGGTACTGGTGACCTTGTCAAGCATTTCTGGAGTGCGCGGTATGTGACATCTCTCACGGCTTGCATAGATGGGCTGATGTCTTGGCCTAGACTCCGCGCCAGGCTGATATCATGGAGGCCCGAGCGTATGCGAACTGCGAAGAGGCAGATCACCGTCCAGAGCCGCATGTCGAACCATCTCGCGATAAAAAGGGAGTGTCTTGTCTTGTAAAATTAACCCATCAATCCACTGAAACCATTCCCTCTTCATTTAAATCATGACTTTTGATCAAGGCCGAAAGGCAACCCACGGCACAGACTATCCGTCTCATCTGGAGGACCATCGTCAGCCGTCCGCCTTTGGTGTTGGCCAATCCGACTATGACCACAAAGCCCAGCAGCGAGCCAACTATGCTCTCGCCCTTCAAATGTCATGTCGAGACGTCGTTCAGACCATCAAGGCAAGCGACCTGCTCATGAGCAATGAATGGGCAAAGCCCCTCACGCATGCTCCGAATGCCATCTCCATCATGGCTCTGTGTCTCAAAACGGCGGCCGTTCGCGAGGCTGCCAACATCAAGGTGAAAGACAAGGAGATCACGGATGAGACTGGGAAAGTCATCGGTCTGCTCCCGTAGGTATCCTATCCGCACTGAGATGAATTGCTAAAGAAATCAAGGTCGGAATATTTTCGTACAAATCTACAGCACTGTGCGGACATCGGTAGACTTGCTTTCCTTGATGCGCAGAAACGCATGAACAACCTCCAAAGTGTCGCTCGCAGCATGATTGCGCCCGAGGGCACCATCGCATATATCATCGATCTACTCAGCGATCTGGAGGACGCTGAAGATAATCTTCCAGGAGCTATGAAGCGACTGGAAACTAACGCCGAGAACTTCAAAGCCGATGCTGAGGCTATCACCAAAAGGTTTGAGTATTGGGAGAAGGTGATTATGCATCTTCTCAAGAACTCGCAAGACGCAGGGTGTACGTCCACAACAGTATCACATGATCTTCAATTGCTAATAATTGTCAGCGATGACTGAAGAGAAACGAACTCAAAACACAGTCAATGCTGTCATGGCAGATGCAGAGAGACAAACCAGAGAGAGAGAGGAAGAAGATGCCAAGCGAGCCATTCAAGAGCAACAGAAGTTGCTTCAAATGGCCCGAAGAGAGGTTGAAAAAGCGCAACAAAGGTTGAACATGCTTCTTGATCGGCCACCAATTGAGGAACCATCCGCATGGTCCGATATGATGCACGCGCAGGAATTCGTTCCTGATCGACCAGCACCAAGTCGCGGTAAGAAATCATACCCAGCTGCAGCCGATCATATGCTAACTCTTTGCAGGAGAAAAGGGTATATTCGCCAAAGGATATGGATATTTCTTTGGCTCCAGCGACAGTGAGGTCGCAGCAGAGAACAGGCACCGTAAGGAACATGCTGAGAGCATCGCAAATGAAAGACAGGCCTATATAGCCAAAGCAGTAGAGCACCGTGAGATGCAGAGGCGATTAGCGCAGGCTCAACTGGACGAAGCCAGAGGAAACGAGACGAAGCTCTGGGAAGAACTAAACAAACAGGCGGAAAAGCTCTCCATCAGTCATCACAGCCTCACGAAAGCTAAGCACGATCTCGCAAAGACCCATGCCGAGCTTCAGCGTCTATGCTCCGAGAAGATTGAACTAGTACGTCTTGTCGTCCCTCTCAACACGCCTACTAACAAGAAACAGGAGCAGATCATGAAGATCCTCGAAGAGTCTATGCGCCGCCTAACAGAGCTAAAGAAGGAAGTCGAGGAGATGGCATTATTCTTCAGCCGAGTGCAAACCGTCATCACGACCACTGTAAACGAGAACCTGCAGAGTTTCCTGAACCCGATTCAGCGTGCGCTTGACAAGGGAGACAGCGTTGACAAGATCCGGGAGAGGAGCAAGCAGAATTTACTCAAAAACGCGTTTGAGCTGCAGGGGCGCTTCTCGGCGACTGCAGACGTGGCTAGTATGTATGTCCTTGTGTCCAACAAGTACATCCGGCCGGGGATTAATAAGATGGAGGCGCTGGCGGCTATGAATGATGATGACTTTGAGCGCGGAAAGGAGGAGTTCAGGGACTGGTGCGACAGTGCGGCGGAGGATATTGTGCGCATCACTGACGGTGAGCAGTCCAAGATGGCGGAGAATCTGACAAGGAATGTTGAAGTTCTTAGTCAGAGGGCTATAACAAGTGCTTTGTAGATGTAGTTGCGCAATAGTTACAACAATTGAAGCGTCCCGTCACTCAGAGGGTATCTAACCTGTTGTTCCCTCCGGGGGCTCCTAGCGGAGGGCTCTTCCTCGCTGCGCTCGCGTGACTTGAGGGATAACATGACGTGCTTTGACAGGTTGGGGTCTCGGCGTTTAATGGACACATTTTACAAGGCTTTTGATCCCAGATGATTGAATTATACAATTAGAGACCGAAGTGAAGAGCCAGGACTTTCAACTCTAGTGCTTAGGGCGGTCATCGGAGCTGTCATAATGCGTAAGTGACGTTTCGAACCTTGAGGAGAGGAACCACTGTCAATTGAAGAATTCTGATTCTATGAGAGACGCTTAGGTCGCTTCTCGACGTCATTCTGATTGGATGCGGAGCTGCTTCTGTTTAACTAGACTGCAAAAGCTTGCCCGAAGTGAAACTCATGTGTTAGCGGTGGGGTTGCGATCGGGCATTGCGGCCGCATTCTTCGGTCTGGACAACGAAATGCGGACCGCATCTAAGCCCAGTGTCACTTGGTTAATCCACCTTCCTCCTGTCCGATTAGCCATTGCATTGTTATTAAACTCTGTCCTGAGCTGGTAATCTAACAAAAAGTATCAACAGACTTCTCAGCTCACTCAGATTGTTCCAATCCAACACGCGAGCTCGTAACGCAATGGCACTCAGAACATTGGTTGTCGGTGGCACAAGTGGAATTGGCCTAGCTCTGGCCCACCACGTTGCTGCAGCCCCCAAGGCTGTCGTCACCATCTGTGGTCGTACCAAGCCCGCCAACTTACCGTCAAACATTGAGTTTTCACCAATTGAGGCTACCTCAATGCGCGCAATCAAGCAATGGGCCGACAACTTCAAAGACACGCTCGCGGGGGATCAAATTGGCTTGCTCATCCTGTCGCAAGGAACTTCAAACTTTGCTGGCCGCGACGAGACCAATGAGGGCATTGACCGTAAAATGGCGCTTCACTATTACGGTCGGCAACTCATTGTGCGTGAATTGACCCCGGTTCTTACACAAGATGCAAAGGTCCTATTCATCTTGAATGGCAGGGAAGGTTGTCCAGGTCATATAAACTGGAACGATCTCGACCTCAAAACAAGCTACTCTATGAGCACGGCTGCCCAGCAGTGTGCGACTTTGCTCGACATTATGGTCCAACATTACGCTGCGATACAGAAGGGGGACGAGAAACGGCACTATGCACATGTGTACCCGGGAGGAGTCTTGACTGGTCTTACAAGAGCCTGGCCGTGGTATATGAGAGCAGGTGTCAAGGTGGTTGGCCCCTTGATCGCTGTGAAGCCCGAGACGTGCGCTCAGCTTCTGTTGGGGAATCTGGACATGGCCACGGGTGAAAGGGAGAGGGAAGGGTATTTTAGGAGTAACGTCGACAGTGATGGGAGTGCCATAAAGAACAAGGCTGTCTGGAGCCAAAGCCAAAGGGAGCGTCTTGCTGAACATACATGGAGGACTATCGATAGTGCTCTCAATAGCTGATGCTCATCGTAATTGGAGTATACTAATCGTCCGAAGCTATTAAACTGCCAACTTTGTATCAAATCTAACTCGGTTCATTGTGGTGAATATGAGTTGCCAACCACACAATTGATGGTTTACTCGGAAATGCGTTCAATTTGCCCCCTGAGTATCTTGAAGAACGTACGACTCAAACCATACTTGACTGGCTCCATCGAACTGCCCAACGCACTATCTAGTGTGGACTAAATCCGAACTGTACGGACCTAGAATGACGAGAGGTGAGATCGCTGTCTCAGGTAGCAAATAGATCACGGCTCCACGTAACCTCGGGACTCGCGATCCTCAGCCACCTCCTAACGCGTCAATTAAACTCGAATCTCCGCACCGGAGATAGGGCAGTATACCACACCGTAGTTTGATCGGATCTCCGGGATATGACTTCGGCCGCATTTCCCGCACTGCGGATGCTATACCAAGCGCAAGGACTCAACCTCTCACAGAAATTAAAGTACAGGGAAATGCAACATATAAGTGCTCTGATTACTCTATATTGCACTTCTACTTCCAGCCATCCACTTCGCATCTGTACACCTTGACTAGAATTCCACCATGGTAGCCAACCTCACTCTTCCCGCCACTATGCGAGCTCTCTTGCTCACGGGCCTATACAACGTCACCGTCCAAGACGTCGCAGTCCCAAAGCTCGTCTCTCCAACTGACGCCATCGTCAAGCTGACCACCGCTGGTATATGCGGGTCAGATCTTTATGCCTATCGAGGATTCTCTCCGGATCAGGATCCTTATGTTCTTGGGCATGAGGGCATTGGCTACGTTGTACAGACAGGTAGTGGCGTCTCTAGCGTCTCGATCGGAGATTACGTCGTCATCCCTGACAACTTTCACCACGGGCAGCTAGAGATGCAGTCTACATTTCCTGTATCGTATGGAGGCGGAGTGCAATCTCCGGGTGTATCAGGCCTTCAAGGTATGACATCGCCGCACTGAATGTTCAGATGCTGATATCGTATCTAGCCGAGTATGCTATCGTCAAGGCTGCCGATGCCAATCTGTTCCGTCTCCCCATCCCCCGAAACGAGACCAATGAGTCGCTGGAGCAAAGTTACCTCATGACAGGAGACATCTTTTCTACTGGATGGACAGCAATCACCTGGTCTGGCTTTGAAGCAGGTGATTCAGTCGCCGTCTTTGGTGCAGGTCCTGGTGGTTTGATGGCAACATACAGCGCTCTGCTTCGTGGCGCCTCTCGCGTCTACACAGTAGATCATGTCCAGGAACGTCTTGATGTCGCCAAGTCCATCGGAGCCATACCCATCAACTTTGCGGAATCCGACCCCGTCGCTCAGATCCAGAAGCTTGAACCGGCTGGTGTGAAGCGAGCTGTGGACTGCGTTGGTCTAGAAGCTCTCAACAGCAGCCTCTCGTTTGAACCGTCCATCATCGTTCGGCAGATGGTGAATGTGACGGGCTTTGAGGGAGGACTGGGTCAGGTTGGCGTGCATGCGTATACGCCCGGCACTCAAGCCACTCTGGACCATCCGCAGCTCAGCGCTGACATTACTTTTCCTGCCACGAGCTTCTGGACCAAGTCGCTTCGGCTTCAGGCTGGTATTGTGCAGCCGTATCGGATCGCACCGCAGCTCATCAACCTGATCTCAAGTGGCGTCGCAAATACGAGTTTCATAACGACGGCAGTGATTAACATTGAGGATGCGCCTGAATATTACGAGCGGTTCAACCGGACGGAGGAGGTCAAGGTTCTTATTTCTTTTTCTAGGTAATTCTTGTTACCGCTGTTACCAACGACTAAGCCCCAAGAGTCACCCTGTTCCAGTACGTCCATAGGCTGGATGGAACGCCGTCTGTTTAATCATTCTGTATTAAGATCAAATATATTACCATGTCTATTTACGCTTCTGGAATTATTTATAAGCAACCCATGTCATCAAATCGTAATCTGCCCACCCTCCTTTCGCATCCTTTGCAAAGCCTCGTCATCAACCCTCCAAACTCCCTTTGTTTCATGATCGTGAAGCTTCCACTTTGTCCCTTGAGCCAATTGATGAAAGGCTTGATGCTCATCACCTGGTAGACTCCGGAACAATAACGGCTCCCATGTCATTCCATGCAACTTCTCGTCTCTCCTCTTTTGCCGTTGCGCCTCTTCAACTTCATGCTTCGCGTGAGATGCATCCCGGTAATTGCCCTGCTCTAGAGCTGAGATGACTTCTCCCCATGCCCTCCTTGACTCTCGGGGATCTTGCTCTTCTACTGGGTCGATATGCATGTCTGCAGATGTCTCAGGGTCGACAGTATATGTTCCCAAGAGTTTTCCTTTGCTATCGATAATCTTCCATCCCTCGCTCCAGACTCCTGATAGCTTGTAGCAATGCTTCTTGGGCTCGTCTTTGTGATACACCCTCGCCTCGAAGCAATTCCTCTTGCCTCGAAAGATACCAGCGCCAGAAAAGTCGATTTCAGAGACATATCCAGAGCTAGAGACAATTGTATATGTGCCGATAATCTCTGGGTAGAGACACGCCGACAGAAAACCGCGTACAGTGACGTCTGTTAGAGGAACCAGGTAGTCCTCATCAAACTTGTCGAGGTGTATAATAGCGTGTCCCATTTGTCGAATGTTGATGTTTCCATTAAATGTCATCTCAACTCGTCCATACCCATCTGCTCGTATCCCATCTGCAGAAATATGCATGGCAGTTATCGGTGGATGATGGCTGACCTGCTCAACTACCAACTTGGTATCACTATCACCCTCACTCCAAGAAGCAAGGAAGAGTTCGCCCAGAAAAGCATTAAGAGGTTTCTTGATGCTAACATTTGGGGCACCTGCAACATACAGTTGGCTTCGGAGGCCAGCCAAGAATAATTGCAGGACCGAAAGACTTCGTTTGGCTGGATCGAGTTCTTTGGTTGGTGCTGTGAAAAGTAGGGGCTTCTTTGCCCAACTTCCAGGGTTCTCGACGACTGAAGATGGTGCTAGAAAGAATGGTGGAGCTGTGACATTTGCCAGATCTAAATCGCTTTTTAACGATGATAAAAACTGAATTGTTAGCGAGGATCGTGGCTGTTGATTAGGTCCATACCTTGGCGAGGTCAACGAAGCGTCCGCCCATTGACTTGGAGTCATCGTGAATAGTTCTCTGAGTCTTTGAAATCGGTTGCATTTTTGGTTTGCGATTATTTTACCGCCTCTCTTTGAGAATCTTCCCTTATATAAATACCAAGACGCCCGTCTCATCACATGCTTCAATTGCGTTTCAACACAGCCCCGTCTCACTGGGTCAAACTCACTACGACGTCAAGTCGGCCGCCAAAGTTTCAATGCCTGTCGCATAAAAATATGGCCAATCAGAGGGCACCCGGAAGCTGAATTCATCCGATTTTTGAAACGGGAGAATTGCTTGCCGTCGGAAACTCGAACTACCGGCGACCAGCCTCGAATTGTTCTAGCTTACACGTCATCCTTGAATAATCGGGATTGTTTCTAGAATTGGCGGCAGATATGGAAGCCAATGATAAGAGACTTGATTCTCAGGTCCAATTTGAGCATGTGACGCTGCTTATGTCTAATGCACACGCTCGATTGTTGTCAGCTTGACTTCTATCCGACCTCCCTGGGATGGCCGCGGTTCCATGATGGCGCTGTGACGCAACGATAGAATTGAGAACAGTTTTCACACGCTACAGGCAAGAGTGATTATGTACATAACAGAAGAGCATTTTCTATTCATCTTGATCAAGTCATCGCGGCTCGAATTATGTTTCGGCGCCAAGGCGATTGACCATCGAAACAACCACGGACAGATGAAACTGGCTGAGATCTATGAACTTCAACAGATCCAGAAAGGAAACAGTTTCATGATCTCGGGCACTAAGTGTTCCATAAGTACAAGATCCCAGGTTGCGAAATGATAAACGCTGTCTTTAATCTTACTGCCAACCTTTCCTGTCAGGGCCTCGTGTATCTTTGTTTTGAGGGCCGACAAAAGCAGAAATTACCTGATATGGTTGCTTCTGCTGGTAACTATATTTCAACGATTCCTATATAGGTAGGACCTCCAGGCGGAGTAATCCTGTGCAACGTACGAGCGCAGCGAGGAAGAGCCCTCCGCTAGGAGCCCCCGGAGGGGTATGATGGGTAAGAATGGGCAAGACTCTTTACAGCAGCGATGAAGTTGTATTCATTTTCTCGAGGATAAGTGATAGCATTAATGTGCAAAAGGTAGTGGCCGTTGAATCTTGATAACGTGGGCATTCGAACCTCGTCGTAAGGTAATTCAGGAACTTGTGTAGAAATCGGCTGAGAATTCTGCTCTCGATACCTCAATCCTACCGATCCTTAGTTTATCTCAAGTTTCAGTGATCTTTGAACTGAATGAATGATCAAGAGTCTCAATTTACCTGGTTTGTGCTGATTAGCCCAGAGCTTATAGATAAGCTTCAGCCACAAAGCTCAGCCTTCCTTGTTGACATCATTTAACGTCTCAACAGTTTTGAAGCTGTTTGCCATTATCGGGAGTAATCTACCGGATTTGGAATTGTCAGCACATCTACTATGCTCATCACATAATTTTGCTGCTAAATTCTGGAGTTTCCAGGCAGAAACAGAGCTGTAGATCATCACCATTACGACGATGAGCGTGAGTGGCAGATATACGAGATATATGGGTCCAATTTTATTGTTTCTCTTCACGCTTTTCTGCCAATTGTATGGAGATCAATGGGGTCTTTGTCAACGTCATTTCTCGTCGTCACAGCGGGATGGAACGGCAGTCTCCAGACAGAGTTCCGGATAGTGATGCCTCCGAAGTCCCAACGGCAGTTCAAACTCAAATTCCAAGTCAAGCTTTCGGCACTGGCGTCGGCAGGGTCGTTATCGATGTCACTGCCGATTGAGTGCCGTCAGAGGCGTAGCCCATAGTCAATCTACCCTATCGAAATATATTGTAGTGACCAATCGGCACCCAATCGTATTTCCGAACTCTTATCCGACATTCGGACAGTAATCCGATCAATCAGTCTTGACAGCCACTCAACAACACCTCTTAGTAAAGACCTTTTGTCAGTCTTCCTTGGCTCGATCTTGTCTGAATCTCCCAAATGACTTTCCCCAACCTTGCTGGCAGATCACTGGGGTATTCCAGTTCTATCCCCACAGCCAAGCCACGCTGGACCCTCAAATTGCTTGATCCATCAAACATTGAAGATCATGGTTCAGTTGAGTACCCGCGGGTACGTTCTTGGCAGGTGCTCCTTCCTCAATGTTTCCCTGATTTAAGCTTAGAACAAGGTTGGCCAATGATGAACTGGTTACATCCAGATCTGGACATGTTTCCCAATGCAGTAATCCCTGCGTAGCCGTAGAGATCACGGTGACGCTGGCTCACGCTTTGTATCACGTCGAGATGCTGCTTATCGTTACAGATACGCGAATTCACAGCTGCGCCTAGTTTGTGCAATCATACGTCAGCATCACTGCGGCTAGTAACCGCTTAGGCTGTAGCCTCCACGAAAATCATGCTAGCCTCCACAGTGTAGATCTGTAACCATCGCGGATCGGAACATTTATGCCATGACGTGCGTTGATAGCTCAGATAAGCTTAATCGTTCACTTTATCAATGTCTCATACGCGTCAATGAGTCAAGCAGCTCTCCCACTCAGCCACGGTCACTAAAACGGATCGACATTGCTGACTCGTCACAGCGAGGACGATCCTGATAAGCACGCCAAGTGTAGCATTCACATACCGTATCACGACCGTTGGTTACACAATTGATAAGGTTGGTTTTACGCTTATTATCCACGAGGATATGAAACTGCAGGAAGCCTCATGTTTCCATTTCGGACTCCGATTACGCGGCACGTTGTACATGTAGGTAGCCTGGATATCCGTTGAACCTTGGCGATAATTGTCAAGATGGGACTGACAGGGCAAGAGGAGAAATATCTAGGTGCCAAGGTGTAGGATGAGGAGGCTCGAGAGGAGAGTGTAGATCAAAGTGCCGATCATTTAGCCAACCACTCACGGAATTTCATTCCAAGGCTAGATCTAGATAGCTGAAATGTAGATTCCCCTGTGGCGGTCAAGTGCCGTGATCCACACTTGCGGCGGGAAAGGCTTACTTGGCCAGAAGGGTAAATCAAGGAAATGTCTGTGACACAAAACATGACAAAGATTGCACAATGTTTCACAGACGATTCCTCCTTCACATGTGAAAAATTTGCAAAAAAGCAATACCTACATACGCAAGGGTAATGAATAGTTTAATTACTAGGCTCAACCGAACGGTTGGGTTGTTATCAGGCAGTTATATGGCAGGGATCTAAAACCCCAGACCCGGGGACACAGACGTCTTCCGAAGGCCTCCCCTCAAGATTACGGCTCCGGAGTCATGACGGGGGACAAGCACAAGCCCCGACTTGGCACGGGATGAGGGATCCACTCAATAAGCGTGCTCACAGCCTCAATGACCCGTTGTAATATCGCCTCGCCCTTGGCAACAAGCCCGCGCCATATCGCAAACAAGCAAAAAAAAGAATGTCGCAAGCTAGGCTCAGCAGGGAGTACCTTGCAGATAGGTGCCCGATCTCACAAACGAGATCTCAACAGTCCAATCAGAGGGTGTAATCGGCCTCGTGTCTAGGCCCGAATGTTTCCCAACTTCCCCTATTCAGGCCAAGACGGGATCTGACTGACAGAGGCTCAACAAGGAATCGCCGTTCTTGGGATAGCTTGGCAAGGAACACTATTGCGCGTCACATTTTGAATAGATTCAGAGATAGCGGGTCTGTACTCCATATCACAGAGGCATGGCTTGGTGATTCAGGGCTGTGCACAAGTATAAGGATGTCTCCCTCGTCCGGTTTTCATAAGATTTTGTTATTTCATCTCTACAGACAAGATGGCTTCATTATTTGGACGACAAGAACCAGACCCCGAGCTGTGTGTCCAGTATGCTAACTTTGCTTCTCATATGGTGCGATGGCAGTTCAAGATTATCTACTGGACCATGTTTGTGTCCAACTTGTTGGTCTTGTTTGTTGCTTCCTGGACATATATCCGGTGAGTTTGACGTTTGGATGAATGATTCGATCTAACAAGAATAGTGGCCAAGCAGCTATGGAAAAGCTAGCTCACAATCCCAAAGCACGAACGAAGCGAATACAGCAGTCGTTGGCCATGTGTCTTGGATGTGTTTCTGTCTCAACAGTCATTGTCGTCATGGAAGCGTACTCCATTCTAGCGCTTCAGTTTTGCGACGGCGAAGATCTCATCTCACTCTACTGGTCTACCTGGACCATGATCCAAGTTGGTTCATTGATTGCCATGATTGGTATCATTCTAGCAATGGCACATACCCTTCGTGGACGACAGCATCCGTAAGTCTCGTCTATCATGTTACACTCAGCCGCTGACGGTTCAGACCATGGGCACTTGCATTAGGTACACCCGTTCTTGTGATTGCTGGCTTTCTCCATCTATTCCACGATTGCACAAAGAAGCGAATTCGAAGCCGTCGCCAGAAGAAGGACTTTGAATTTGGGCCTCCAATGAGTCAAGCGTGAGTACCACTATCGTTACTCAGAATATTCAACTAACACAAACAGTAACACAATTGCGGCCAACCCCGATGAAGAGGAAGACATTGAATACAAAGCACAAGTCATCGGGCTTACATTCGACGGTGGTCCCATCATTCGATACACAGATGCTGTTCCCGAAACCTTACCTCAGCATGCTGAACTCTTGGGATACTGTGCACAGAAGAAGCCCATCGTCATGTGCAAACGCGAGACTGTTCAATTTCTGATGGACTCTCCCGCGCAAGTACCACCATCAGCATCACCGGCTTTCCGCAAGGGTAACTGAGACAATCTGTTTCGCACCTTGCAAGCTGAGGCATCCAACGGCCGACAGGGGACGAGATAAGAATCTGAGCGTCAAAGCACGCCAAGACAAGGGAGACGCGCTTTGACTTTATGCGTTGTTGTCGCCTGAACTAGCAGGCATTATTGGGTTTATGTGTTTCTTTTGCTTGGGTTTGCTTGGGAGTTCTGATATAGATACGGGGATAATGGTGGTGGACATCACGGAAAAGGAGGAATGGGATGGGCATAGATTGGTGTCATGGTCGGAAAAGTGGCTTATGATACTGAAGATAAGATACCCTTGCGATAAGATAATAGATGTTTTGTGCTTTCATAACTGGCGATAAGATAATAAATGTATGCTCCATAAAATGTGGCATAAAATGGCATAAAGTGTGCATGGACTTGTCATCGAGATCTGTGATGTCAGCGATGATCTTTGATCTAATTTTTTGAGTTTGACCGATGACGGAGCTTTCCTCATTCTTATCGATAGCGGGGTGAATGCCCCTCATCGCCGGTTCGGCCAATGTTTTGATCGGCTTAGTAAATAGCTTTCAAATCAGAGGCGATCAACGTGAAGATTTACAACATTTATTCACATATCGCGCGCAAAGCTCATTTACCACCGATTTCTTCATCAGCGACACATTATTCACGACTCATCCGACGCGATTCATTCACATTCACTCACATCTTCGCGATGGGCCTCACAAAGGTCAAACACATCATCCTGGTATGTTACCCTACGCCGCTCGCTGGCCGTTACTCACCAAACAGGTCCTCTCAGGCAAAGGAGGAGTAGGCAAATCATCAGTCACAACGCAATTAGCACTATCGCTCGCTTCAGCCGGTCACTCTGTCGGCATTCTCGACGTCGATTTAACCGGCCCTTCAATCCCCCGCATGCTCTCAATCGAAGAGTCGAAAGTCACACAAGTACCAGGAGGATGGGCGCCCGTGTTAGTCCATGAAGGAGACTCATCCAAAGGCCTCGGGTCACTACACGCGATGAGTCTAGGCTTTCTCCTCCCGAAGCGAGGCGATGCGGTTGTTTGGCGAGGACCAAAGAAAACAGCAATGATCCGACAATTCCTCAAAGACGTACTCTGGGACGAGACCGACTTTCTCCTCATCGACACACCACCCGGAACAAGCGACGAACATATATCCCTCGCCGAAACGCTCCAAAAGGACGCATTGCCGGGCCAGGTCGCGGGCGCAGTAGTGGTCACGACACCCCAAGCCGTAGCGACAGCGGATGTACGAAAAGAGCTCAACTTCTGCACCAAGACCAACATACGAGTGTTGGGAGTCGTGGAAAACATGAGCGGCTACGTGTGTCCGCACTGCAGCGAGTGCACTGACATATTCGGGTCTGGGGGAGGGAAAAGCATGGCGGAGGAGTTTAGGGTGCCGTTCCTGGGGAGTGTTCCTATGGATGCGCAGTTCATTTCTCTGGTTGAGGAGGGTAGACGACCGACATACCCGTCTGGTACGACGGTGAACGGGAAGGATATTTCGGGGACAAACGGTGAGGGAGAGGGGGGGAGTTTGGTTGATAAGTACCGGGATTGTTCACTGTTTCATGTTTTTGGAGATATTACAGAAAAGGTCATGACAAACGTGGCTAATTGATCCACCCACATCAGGCAGTTACTCACATTCAATTTGACCGTCTCAGGCGAGCGCAGCGAGGAAGAGCCCTCCGCTAGGAGCCCCCGGAGGGAACAACAAAGGACAAGAATATATAGAGTACATAAATGTCTAACTGTATGTCTTGGAGAGTGTGTGTCTCACAAGCATCATCGGCATTGACTCACTCAGGCACATGCATTTACGAACGCATCCATAATTGGCTCACTTCCTCTTCCTCTCTTCCAAGAAAGTTACAATGACGAAACTCGTGTGGCCATTACAAGGATCTCCCAAGCCCTGCCCCACCAAACCCAACGCCGCCAATCCAGTAAAAAGCACCCTCCTCGTCTCCCAAAAAAGCTCAGCGCCTGGTGGAATTTTTCGTAAAGAAAAAAAACCTGCAGTTCTCGGCCCAGAAGCCGGGGACACGCTCTACTTCCCCGTGCGTCGCAACCATGTACAATGACCTGGTATTGGGCAGGATTTGACGAGTCGTGCTACGTAGCTCCCACTAAACTGTACCTTACAGCTCTGTTTAGGTTGGGCTGGGGGACAGAAATAGCACCGCCTTATTGAGACCTTAGCACATTGGATCGGGATCCAATGCAATGCAAAGAGAGAAATTTGTTCGTCTGCTTGTAGAAAAAAATAAACCCCAACCCCTCCCACTTCTTGTCGACGAGACCCAAAATTCTCTCACCGACAGAGTAGCAAGCATACCTAAACAAAACAAGCATCAGGCACTTTATTCTTTGGCATTCCATCCGTTTTGGTGTCCTGTATTCCATCTCCTCACTGTTTTTATCCCTCTTCATCGCATCCTCTGCTCACGCGACCGCAAACTTGGCTACAAGTTCAATGTCGAATAAACGTGTCTAATCTCTCAAACAATCGACGGTTCTTCTCGATACCGTCACTGACCTTTCCTGGTTCCTTTACTGGGCTTCTATGCGGCCGACGGATCTTCTGCGCTTCCTCTTCTCTCGACCTTCCAAGTATGTTCATCACATCACAGCATCAGAGACCAAGACTGACCTTTCCAGGCCCCGATAGCACCCCTTCAACGAACATCCACCGATTCACATCTCTCAAGTAACCCTTTCTGCCACAATTCCGTCAAAAGAGCTCTACCACTTCATCCGCTCGCGACCCCCCTAACGTCCCCGAGGCGTTACCCCCCGATCGATCGATTGCTGCTGGCTCCGCCAGCATCTGAACAAGTCCCCGTACCTGTGGGCCTACTCTCTCAAACAGACGCCGCATAGTCTGTTTGAGCGGCAGCTAGTGCTCCGCGGACTCTGCCACCGGGCAAAGAACACTGACCAACCGCCGCCATCATGACCTCCGTCCCGTACAACTGCACCTTTTCGCCCGCCTCGGCTACTCCTCATCTGACAATCAACCACGATGTAGCCGCTGACCTCGACTCGACCAACGCTTTTGAAGGTCCTGAGAAGCTTCTCGAGGTTTGGTTCGCTCCTAGTCCGACGACTCTGCCTCCTACTGCTCCTGTCAATGGTCTCAAGGCAGTTCCGGCTGATACCTGGGTCCCCATGCTTGACATGGTCAATTGCAAGGTCCTGTCTGTTCTTGAGAGTGAAATGATGGATGCGTATCTTCTCTCCGAGTCGAGCATGTTTGTCTTTCCTCACAAGATCATCCTCAAGACTTGCGGAACCACTACCCTTCTTCTTGGTCTTCAGCGAATGCTTCACATTGCTGCCAAACACGGATTCCCCTTCCACAATGCCAATTCGGCCGACGACATCCAAGCAGCCGCGACTCCATACCGAGTATTCTACAGTCGCAAAAACTTTCTCTTCCCCGAGAAGCAGCAGGGCCCCCACCGCAGCTGGAAGCAAGAGGTCAAGTATCTCGACGACATGTTCGACGGAGGTAGTGCCTATATGGTAGGCAAGATGAACGGCGATCACTGGTATCTGTACCTCACCTCACCCAACCAGCAAGCCCTCACGCCCCCTCGCACCCCCGGTGAGGTCGAGGGCACCAGGATTCCCGTCGGGACATCCTTCAATGGACTCCCGAGCAGTTACCACGACGAGACGCTCGAAATCCTCATGACGGATCTCGATCCCGAAAACGCCAAGCAGTTCTATCTGTCGCACGCGAGTGCGGTCGCCAGCGACAAGATGGCTGCAGAGGCCAAGGATGCACGCAAGGAAGCCATCAACAGCCTTGGAGGGCTTGCCGAGACTGTTGACGAGGTTGACGTTTTCGCAAACGACGACGACACCATGCTCGACTCAATCGAGGCTCTGACCACTGAGGGTCACGCACTGGGAACTGTCGTCTCGGAGAGTTGCGGCCTCTCCAGCGTCTACCCGACCAGCAAGTATCCCGATGCGCGAGTCGACGCATACCTGTTCAGTCCCTGCGGCTTCTCGGCTAATGGCGTCGTCCCTCCTGAGGCTGGCAAGGGTGAGCATTACTTTACGGTTCACGTCACCCCGGAGCCTCAGTGCTCCTTTGCTTCGTTCGAGACCAACGTCCCTGGTGGTCAGAGCGGACGTACCACGACTGAGATTATTGAGCATGTTGTCGACATTTTCAAGCCCGGTCGTTTCAGCGTCACTCTTTTTGAAGCAAAGGGTGCTGCCCAGAACCCATACTGCATGGGTGATGATGACTCCAACAATTGGGCTGCCAAGCGTCTTGTTGATCCTGTCCGAGGATACAGACGCATTGATCGTATTGTTCACGATTTTGAGGACTACGATCTTGTCTTTCGCTTTTACGAACGTGAAGGATGGGCTGGAACGAAGAGCGCTCGTGTTGGAGAGCCTGTCAGTCCTACCAAGTGATTGTTGACATTGGACTTTCATTTTGTCATTGACTGGACTGTCATTTCTGACTTGGATTCATTGTAATTGGAGGGTGCATGGATGATCCTGTCATTTCCGAGCATACTGTACTTTGTCGTTCTTGAGATACTTTCGCTCTTTGAGACCGCTTTTGAGATAGCTTTTGAACATGTATTTTGAATTGATCATTTTGCGACAACTTTTGCGACAGCCACTGAGTGATGCCCTGTAATGATAATCAGAACCTAAAATTAGTGCATGTACGCTAAACCAAGCCTGTACTGGGTGTACAAGGTGACAAAACTCTGTGTGAGAGTAAAAGTCTGTTGACAGTGCACGCTTGTATCAAAATTTTGTCCCCCAAACTCACATTTTCACACCAAACTCAGTCCCCCCGGTCACTGATAACGATAAGCCTTGCACGTGATCCTAGCTCCGTCAAAAAATTCTTTGCTCAATCTCCCCAGCAAAGCTCAGCATCACCAAACACTACAGTCAATCACATCAACCGCCAACATGCATCTCATGTACACCCTCGACGCCCAAGGCAATCGCCTGTACACCCTCAAGAAGGTCGCTCAAGGCCAAGTCACCAAGTCCGCCCACCCCGCACGCTTCTCCCCCGATGACAAGTGGTCGCGTCAGCGCGTTACTCTGAAGCGACGATTTGAGCTTCTCTTGACTCAGCAGAGTATGTCCCTCTCACTCTCTCACTCTTTCTTGATCAATTACTGACTGACATGGCTTTAGAGGACGAATAAATACACATGACGGGCGTTACGGTTCAGTTTGGGCGTTAGACTAAAAGTCTCAATACAACTACTAGTGCTTCTTCTTCGAGTTTACATTTCGTCCCGCTCCCACGCGAATCTTTTGACCGCCTCCTGCACGATGCCCCGTTAATAAATCGGGCAAATAATCCTGATCCATGATATCCTTCTTCCTCTGACGTCTCTGCTCCTCTCCCGCGCGTGTAAACTCCTTCTGGTCCTCCGCCAGAATGAGATTATTTCCCCATCCATTCTTGCCGCCTGCGTTCTTTGGGAGACGACCGTTTGCAGATCCGTGAACAGGCTTGGGAACACTGTAGACATTGCCACGATTGTTCCACTGAAAGTTCTTCTTGAGATGGATCTTGAAGTTGCCGTGCTCATCGGTCGAGCAGCTCACTCTGTTGAGGGTAGGTTGACCGCAGGAGGGACAGAATTGCTTGTTCATTTCTTTGGTGATCTTGAAGCAGCCGTGGCAGCGTAGAACCCAGTTCTTGAGATGTGTGATTCGTGCAAGGGATGGTGCGACGAGGTTGAGGTTCATTCGGAGGGCGACGTTTTGCATGGCGTAGTCGGATGTGAGGACTGCGGCTTGGAGGGTCTTTTGGACGGGCGCTGAGGGTGTCGCTCCGGTGTCTGCTGCTTGGTGCTTCTTGAGGTTTGAGGGTGTGATCCAGCCGCCTTCGTCGTCGGAGGCGTCGCCGTCGGATGCTTCTTCAACGGCTTCGATTGTTTCGTCGGCCTTTTCGCCAGCCTGCGTCTCTGCGGTTGCGGTCTCTTCAATCGCATTTGTTGCGGTGACCTCTGTGGACTCATCCTTAGACTCTGGCTCAGCGACAGTCTCTGCGACAGTGTCTTTTGCCTCTGTAGACTGACTGGACTCTCCGACCGTAGCCTGCTCAACAGGGTTCTCGATGGTCAGATTGTCAACAGCCTTCTCCAGAGTCTCCTCGACCTTCTCAGTCTCAGTCTCAGTCTTCTCACCCTCAGCAGGCTTGTTTGGCTTCCCATTCAAACCCTTCTGACCAGGCGTCTTTCTCAATCTCCAATCACCTCCATTTCGCTCACACTCCAGCTCATACCCCAGGGCCAAGACGTCAATATCAGGCTTGCTCAGAACCGCCAAATCTCCTGTTCTTCTCGCAAAGTCTCGAATGACTTTTATGCTCTCGGGGTTGGGCGATCGTAGGGTGATGAAGGGTAGAAGCGTCGTCTCTACTCGTGCTCGTGTGGCGGCATCTCGAATTTCGGAAATAATGCAGGGGAGGGTGTAGAGTTGTTCAGCTTTCGCGCGGAGGGTATTTGCGGGGGGGTCGTTCTTGATGAGAGGGCCTGTATCAAGTACGAGGCTGTGAATGGGCTTGTGAGCCGCTGCGTCTGAAGACATGATGATGGTAACCGAGTGTTTGGGGATTTAGATTGGCGATAATTTCTGTGGTGTTCATCGCGGGGCAAACTTTGGAATTTTTGGGAGATAAGAGATAAGATAAGATAAGCATTTTGTCATACACGTCAAGGCTTGCATAAAGTTCACAGCTGATGTTAGTGCATGGGCAGGCAAGGTTAAATCCATCGAGGCTGTGCACAACGTGCATTATTAATTGTTGCTATTGAACTGACGTCGCCATTTCCATGTTGCTCTTGACTTGATACCGCCATTTAATTGTTGCTATTGAACTCATATTGCGCCATTCCCATTGCCATTCAATGCCATAGACTTGACACGAAGGGCGTTACACCTCGTCTCTACAGTGACTCTTCACAGGGCGCAGTCGACATGACAGGTGGTGGATTAATAATGGAGAATGCCGTCAAAACTTACCGTCATGGTCTCGGAGGGTCACCCGAGGAAATAGTCTGATCTCGCGTAAATCTGTGGCTTTTTTTGCTGGCTGTGACTCGAATTATCAAGGCGGGCTATTTCTGCCGACGTCGGATTCAGCCGTAAGACGGGATGATGAATCTGACAAATGTAAGATGAGAAACAAGTGCAAACTATGAATGGCGGAACAGTTGACTTTGACAGTAGCAGAGCAGAGCAGGGCACTCCGTAGAACAGAGACAGTGGATGAAATGTCATAGAAAACCTTTCATCACTCGATTTTTACGTACAAGACCCCGCTGTAAATCCCCAGTGGACATCTACAGAAACATGTCCAGTGGGTCCATCTCCAAATCCCCAAATCTGAAGCCCAAGATCAACAATAATCCAAACTTATCAATCGGATAAACGGGTGTAAGCACGTCCTCGAAATGACGAAAAATAAGCTTAGCTTGACGCGGCTTAAATTCCGCTTAAAAATGACTACGCCATGATCTATTTCCAGGCCGGGGTCGGCTCGGATGGCACCTTTTTTTTTACATGCGCCCTACAACATGTCAACAAGCTAGGGATGGTATGGATGGATGGATCAGTCAATGGGTCAATCACAACAGGGCGCAGAGGAGTAGAGACAGAGATATAAATCCTGGGGGTCAGCTGAGTTGGATTTTGGTCAGTAATTCTCATCAGCTTCATCTCCTTTTGCACTGAGCTTCACTTGATTGCTTTCGACTATGGACTCTGCATCAGCTACAATGACAGCCAAGGTTCCATCGTTTGTTGACGTTCAAGTCACAAAGCTCCCTGCTACTCCCCCAGAGTATGAACATCTCGGCATCCAGCGAGACGGAAGCATTCATCCTTGGGGCTCAGCACATGCACTGGCCTCAACGCTGAAAGGAAAAATGACAAAGAAACCAGAAGTTCAGATCCTAGTTAATGGCCACTTCAACTCCAAGGTGTACACCACCAACTCTGAAGTCTCTGGCGTCGTCAACATCACACCTGCTAGAAACACTCGCTACGATCGAATTGATATTTCTCTCGATGGCCTTAGCGAGACGCGAAGGGATGGTCCTGACATGACACACATGACATCTCATCGATTCCTTCGCCTAGAGATGCCAGTCGACGAGTATCCCAATAAAGTCCTTGAGGCTGGCGTCACTTATACATTCCCCTTCATCTTCAACATCCCAGCTCATCTCTCCTCCAAAGCATGCACCCACAAGACCAACTCCGAAGACGTGTGGGAACGACACATGGCACTGCCTCCAACACTCGGTGGCTGGGAAAAAGACGACATGGCGCCTGATATGGCGCGAGTGACATATAGCATCAAAGCCTATGTTCTCACGCGAGCTAAGCAAGGTTTCAACATTACTCTCGGCAACTCCCATACCATCAACGTCATGCCGACATCCTTCGAGGAGCCTCCTCTGAACATCACCGAGCGAGACGATTTATACAAGATTGAGAGGTCCAAGAAGGTCAAGAAGAACATATTTTCTGCTTCACAGGGTCGAATCTCTGCGGTGGCGGCTCAACCGGCTGCAATTCATCTCACTAAAGAGGGTTACGAAGCTAGCGGATCTTCAGTTCCCATCAGCTTGACTTTTGAACCTTCTGCCGCTGATGTGGTTCCCCCGCAATTTACATCTGCTTCTCTCAAGATCCAAGCGCATACTTGGTTCCGCGACCAACCGATGATGAACCTACCAACACAAGGATCTTCAATTGCAAACTTTGGCTATCCATTCTCAGTAGCCCTCCCAAAAGCCTCTCCCAAGGTTCAGTGGACCCAGAACGTCGACATGACAAGCACCAAGGATTCGCCCATCTTTCACACAGCTACAGTCGAAATCCCCTTCAAACTACCTACAGCCGACAAGATGTTTGTCCCGACATTTCACTCCTGCATTATTTCACGAGCATACACGGTCAAGATTGTTTTGGAGGGCGACGTCAAGATGGACCTGACAGTTCCGGTCCAAGTGGTGATGGGAACACCCGATGTCTAGGAAACTTTCGTTAGTGTTGCTTTGGGCTAGTTTGGCGTTTTTCGGGATGCTCCAGTTTGACGAGAGATGAAAAGATATCCAGGCGAGCATTATCCGGTAGGGTTGGATTTATTAATAGTAATTGTTTGTCATGATACGTTTCCCCAGATCCACTGTGTAGCTGAAAGCTTGGAATGTGCTGTGACACGTCTGTAGGTCCACAGATATCCGATCAAATGATTCTGCATGTCATGCCAAGATTGGATGCAGGCGATGAGTTGGTCTGGGGTAAGATTGTCGAATGCGGGTGAGTGAGATAGTTGAAGTCATTCCTTGTAAGCGTGAGGTGGATGTAACGCGTCGCGTTGGCAGTTCAGGATTCGCGTCGCAATTAACCACGGATCCGGCGCCACCAATTAGATGACATTAACACCACACAATGGGACAAGGCCAGTCAGACTGTTGTCAAGTTCTCTTTGGGGAAATCCCCGGCTGTTGTGTGAATGAGCCGCATTGAAGCCGTCGCTGCCGGTTGGGTCTGACATCAGCGGGAATAATGACGAAATTGTGGAATGGGATTTAACCCCGGACTTAAGAATGCTGCTAAGCTCGAAGAGACACTGAGGAAGGGCAGCTGATTGCGAAATGTAGGCCCGTAGGGTAAGACGGTGGTTTGTTACAAGTCAGCACCAACGGACAAACGTCACATCTTGCATAAGCCAGCGTTTTGTACGTGTTTGAGGCCAGCTCAACGATGGAGGAAATTTAAGCGTAACATCAACAACACGTAAATCTCAACCTCATCATATTCCATATATCACAGTTTCACGCGAGCGCAGCGAGGAACAGCCCTCCGCTAGGAGCCCCCGGAGGGAACACCAAGGTCAGACTCGTAGGAATTACTCCATCAACTACGCGACTGTCTACATCGTGACAGTATAATTAAACAGGCTAAACTACCCTAAACTCTCCTACGTCACAGTCAGGTGATCGGCATTCTCATTACTATCCTTGTCCATCCTGCATAAACTAAGTTTTTAGCCCAATATCACCCGTTAACTGCCGGCCCCTACGGAATACCCTCTCTAGTCTGTCTCTCTCCAAAACCCCAATCTCTCACGTACAAATAAACACCACTCCAAGTCTAGAACTCTCTCACGATACTCCTTAGTCTCCGTGCACTCGGGGTCGGCCGTTTACGGATGGCTTGACTCGGGGATTCCATTAGAAATATGAATCACATCACAGATCGCTGGTTTCAGTGGGCCAGCAACTCCACAGCATTACGAGAGAAAATACGTTTGTCGACCAATGCGCTCCGACATGACCAATTGGTTCTGTTTCAATGACGGATTTTAATCTGGTGTTGGGGTTTATCAAGATAGGCCTGTTAGATAGGCGATGCGAATGCATTGATCACTGTGAACCCCGAATACCGAAGCCAGTGTTTCGCAAGAGATGAAGACATTTGCAGGCAGTGGAATGACAGTAAATTACTGACAGAGTGAGTGACAGACGGCGTGATGGTCACTATAGTCGCCTATTTTTATCAGGCACTACAGCGCGTGCTGATCGTATTAGCGGCTAGATCATCCCCCTAGGTCAAGTGACTTAACCGCGCCTCGATCACCAAATACCTCAGTGCCCCCGAAACCTGACGCTCAAGCCAGAATATCCCACCTTATATCGTACCATATACTTTCCATGCATTAAGCTCCTTCAAATCACATCAACATACGCTATCTCGAGGCCACGGAATAAAAAAGACTCAATGGTCAATGCTTGGCGGGCCCCCTGTACGCTTTTATCATTCCCCATACCCCCAATCGCCACCCCTGACTAGTACACCTTCGAGAACATTTCGACGGACGGCAGTTTTTTCCCGTTCTCTTGAGCGAGCCAAGCCAAGCCATTTTCTGCAAAGTTTTTCGGATGCGATCTGTATGACACTCGTGCGATAAAACAGCCACGGATCCGACTTGGCAGAGAAATGCCGGTCACAAGGCCCGCGTCTATTCCCGCCACGACTCCCGAGCGTGTTTTGCTTGCTTGCTTGCTTGCTTTCAGCGTCTCCGCATTCTCGCAATTCTTGTACGTAACAAAACCCATTCTCTCCTCAACTTAATCTCTCCCCTTTGCGGAGTAAATCTCTGGGGGACAGAACCTGGGTCTGTGATGATTTGAAAATTTGGTAATAAGCAGAGCGGACGGAGAGTTTTATTGACTAATGCAAACATGGCTGCAGCCAAGCAAGAGGCTCTGTTGCGATCCACTTTAGGTAATCGAAAGGTTTTGGTGATCCACTGTAGGCGCACACGAGCTCGAGCCTCATGACACGGAGTTTCGGCACCGCGAGAGCTTTTATGTACAGAGTCTGTCTGTTTTGAGGGAGTCTGGGGTCTGGGGTATTAGGTTCTGGTGAGGGAATTCGACATGTAAGAGAAACAGGGTTGGTTGGGAATATGGTTCAGATTCGTAGGTCGCCTCCGAAGAATGGTGGGACTATCTCGACCCACTGGTAAACTACAGAGATCGGCCTCACTCTCGGTCTCTGCTTATCTGGCTTTATAATAGACGGGTGTTCCCTCTTGTCTGTCGTCTCCTCTCATCTTGCTCTCTATACTCATCTTACTAGACATCTACACTTACACTTATACACATCTACTTACATCACCACTACATACACATACACTTATACATATACTTACACTCATACATACACCTACACACACACGCAATGGATCAAATCAACACAGCCCCAACGGCTCCAACAGACTCAAAAAAGTCCCGTCGGCCATCAGTACCAGACATGTTTGACACACGAACCGGCGAAGTCGCCGAGATCAACGACATGGAGAAGCAAAAAGCCGCCGAGGGCAACGCACACTTCCACCGTCTCGGCTGGAAGCGACTGACAGTTGTCTTGATCGTCGAGGCCATTGCCCTCGGCTGTCTATCGCTGCCCTCCGCCTTTGCCACCCTCGGCATGGTCGCTGGTGTTATTCTCACTGTCGGTCTTGGTTTCGTCGCTATTTACACATCGCATGTCGTTGGACAGGTCAAGCTTGCTTTTCCAGAGGTTTCTCACTATGCCGATGCTGGTAGACTCATGTTTGGCAAGTTTGGTTACGAGGTTAGTCAATTCGTCACTGATGTCTAGTCCAATTGATGTATACTGATTCAAATAGCTGGTTGGTGTCATGTTTTCTCTTCAGCTCATCTTCCTCGTCGGATCTCACTGTCTCACTGGAACAATCGCCTTCCTCAACCTCACCAACAATGGAGCGTGCTCTGTCGTCTTTGGTGTCGTCTCTGCCATCATCCTCCTCATCGTCGCCATTCCTCCCTCCTTCGCAGAGGTTGCTATCCTTGGCTACATCGACTTTGTCTCTATTTCCATCGCTGTCGCCATCACAATCATCGCAACTGGTGTCCAGGCTGGTGACTCAGTAGGCGGCATGTCTTCTGTCGACTGGTCTGCTTGGCCCAAGGACAACCTCAGCTTCACCGACGCTTTCATCGCCATTACCAACATTGTTTTCGCCTACTCCTTTGCTGTCTGCCAGTTCAGCTTCATGGATGAGATGCATACTCCTCGTGACTATGTCAAGTCAATCTGGGCTCTTGGTCTGATTGAGATTGGTATCTATACCCTTACTGGCGCTCTCATTTATGCCTTTGTCGGTTCAGAGGTCAAGTCGCCTGCTCTTCTGTCTGCTGGTTCTACCATCTCCAAGATCGCCTTTGGTGTCGCTCTTCCCGTCATCTTCATCTCTGGATCTATCAACACCACAGTCGTCGCTCGTTATATCCACGGACGTGTGTTCAAGAACTCCATCATCCGCTATATCAACACCAAGATGGGATGGATCACTTGGTTGGCTCTTGTCACTGTCATTACTGTTGTTGCTTTCATCATTGCCGAGGCCATTCCCTTCTTCAATGATCTCTTATCCATTTCTTCGTCCCTGTTCATTTCGGGCTTCACATTTTACTTTCCCTCTATTATGTGGTTCATGCTCATCCGAAAAGGACCTTGGCACTCAAAGGAGAACCTCCTTCTTTCCATTGCCAATGGACTCATTTTCATTATCGGCATGATTGTTCTCGTTGGTGGAACATATGCTTCAATTGACGACATTGTAAGTTGCTCCCAGTCACTCTCCAGCGACCTCGCTAACATTTCCAGATTCTTAAGTTCCGTCACGGCGAAGTCCGAGGTGTCTTTACTTGTGAGCCAATTGCTTAAGCGATATGGATGTTTTAGCGATAGTACATTATGAATAGTACAATATTATGACTCAATTATTGGAACACGGAGTTGCCGGAATTGGACGTGTTGATCAAATTTTCCTGAGCGTCAGACGTTTACGTCACTTGATCTAGACTGTAATGCGACGAATTGTGATTGGCGCGCAAATGTAATCGTTCGATTGGTCAATGGGACGATAAGATAAGTCTCGGCCAAAGATCCTTGATGCCGAGACTTGGCGTCATCTAGACTCACAGCCAGGCGATGAATTGACTGATGATAACTCTGTACACGGAGTCATCTGGCTTTTCAAGAATCATGTAGTTAAGCCAGTAGTTCATAAGGACACTCATCTGATGAGGCGATAATTTGACAGTAATTCACGGAGGGACCAGCATACAATTAAAGCAAAAACATTAATTATTCTTTAAACACCCCGATCCTGGCAATACTTGTCAACCTCCTTCTTCAACTGAGCCTTCTTGGTCACAACATTATCCATAATCTTCTTGACCAAGATATAATCCTCATGCGTCAAAGATCCCCCACCACTCCAAACCCCCTCCTCCAAAACAGCCCAGAGACCAGATCCCTTTGCAACCTCCTCCATCAAGTCCATAACAGCAGTGAGCTGGTTAGGAAGCCAAGTAATGATCGGACTGCCACCTGTAGCTGTAGGATGAAGAGTGTGCTTGATGATATACTCGCGGGTAAACATCCAGTGTCGCCATCGGAAGCTTCGAATGTGATCGAGGACGCGAAGATACAGAACTGCAAGACCGTGATCGCCGGATTTGGTGAGGAAATCACGAACACCAACTTCGGAAGCTGTTTCGCGGACATACTTGAGGAATGCACGGTGAGGCTTGGGTCGATACTCTCTGAACTCGATGAGGATGTCGGTCAATGGGTTCTTGGGCATGGGGATCTCGCAGATGTGATCGAGAAGAGGAATGATGGCGTCGTTGGCACCAGACTCTCCACGGAAGAATTGAGGCTTGTCGTCGTATTGACCCTCGTAGACAACACCATCAGGGAACATGGACTGCTTGGTGATGCCGTAGATGAAGGTTCGGTAGGTCATGTAGTCCTTGGGCAGGGATTGACTCCACATGCCCTCCATGTTTGTCTCAATGATCTGCATGGCATTGAGGATGAGTTCCAGGCTTGCCTTTGCCTCTGCAATCTTGGCAGTGCTGTTGTCCTTTTCAACAGCAGCCAGCAGATCAACAGCGCCTTCGATTAGGCCGCCGGTTTGAGCGACCATGTGAATGTGAGTAAGGATGAAGCCGGCCTCGGACGACTTGGGGTCAAGACCCTTTTCGAAAGCGCGGACGAGACGAATGTTGTCATAGTCATCGTGCCCTTGCTCAGGATGAACGAGCCAGTAGTTGTAGAGGGCATAGGAAGCGGCATAAGACATGAAAGCAGGGATGTCGAGACTGGCTCCAAGTCAGCGAGGTCAATTGATTGAATGGTAGACTTACATCTCGGCACACTTGACAAGAGGTCCAGCGATACACTTGGGAAGTGTCTGACGTCCAAGACCATAACCGCCATCATCACTCTTGCTATAAGTCTCCCAGCAAGGCTCAAGGAGATACGAAGAAGCAATAAAGCTGTAATCTCTAAAGGCAGCAGTGATAGCAGCCATATCTCTCTTGTCTGTCCCAGGAACAACGAGATTATCAATCTCAGAAGTCAAATCAGGGAGAGCACCGCTGTCGATGAGAGGTCCAAGAGCAAAAGTCGCCAACAATCCTGGAGTACCATCTTCCTTGAGAATAGGAATGTCATTAAGAAGGTTAGAAACAGGATCGAATTGAGAAGGGAGTTTCTTCAAAGGAAGTGAGAAGGGAAGATATCCTGTGCGAGTTGTGATGGTGAAAGGATCCTCGCCCTCTGGTAGCTCAGAGGGGTCCTTGCGGAGATATGGGAAGAGGGTGTTTGCAGCAGACATTTTGTGATGGTTTGACTTGAATTGGTGATTGATTTGAGTATGGAATACATCGCGTCTATATACATTGAGGCCGGAATTACTATCGTGGCCGGAAGACTTTCCGGCCTTCGCCCTTTGTCAACAATGACAAGCAACCGATGATACCCTGACGCGTTTTAGTCTCATGGCTTGATAACTGCCAATCTAAGAGATAGTATTGATAATGGTATCGTGGGGATTCCAAACTAACGGTACACCCGGAGCTGGGTCCGTGTTGAATCCACATACCCCGCGATATCTAGATCTTCTAGAACTCTCGACCAAGAGTGTTCACGCCTCGCACGCGTTGTTTACCGCAATTTGGCTATCTCTTACACAACAATAACTCCAACGCGTTCATGAAAGAATTCCAATAGATCACGAGATCGGTATAACATGTTCATGTGATCAAAATAGTTTCTTTCAGAAGCGTCGGCAATCATTATGGTGGAGGAGTGGAGAACCGCCTTGTCGTGACATCCGCCCTAGATTGACAAGCTAGTCAACGCCTTAATCTGACACGCTGGGGTAACACGGGAGATAGACGAGTAATTGACGTTTTATTGATAACATTCTGTACAGTGTCGAGGGCTATCAGGGTGCGCCTTAGTTGGACATGTAGATATAAGCGATTTCGGGATTGTGTTTATTGGTCAATTGGGGTGTTATCTCGAGGGATGCCGATTCGGAGGCTTGTTGATGTCGGGCCCCGGATGTCAAAGAATGGGTTGATTGTATCCCTCCATACGAGATCTTGTGCCGGCCTCCCTCCAACTCAAGGCGTAACCGAATCTACGCGCACTGAGGTTTGCTCATTCGTATGACCAGCTTCATCTACGTAGCATGCACGCAATGATGGGAAACATTGATTGAAAGAACGAGGCCTGAATTGTAGTGCAAACATATGAAGCTGACTGAATGACAGAATAAAACTGCAATTGACTACACGCTCAACTGACATTTCTACGAGGAGCCTCATCAAAGACCTTTCTCAGCCTTTCATCCAACCATTTCACATCCTCCATGTTCCCAGGCGGTCCACCAGCCCAATGACCCCAAATAGAAGGATAAACATCCAGACTCGCATTGTCCCCCATACACTCAACCTCATACGCCGAATCCTCGGGCCTAAACAGTCAGCATCAACGCCATCCACAACACCATGGGTTACTCACGGAAAGTAGAGGTCCGTCTTGCTGGGAAGAACCAAGATCCTCGCCTTGATCCCCTTCATCGCCTTCTCAAAATCTCCATTGTACGGCTCCTGCTGACTTACATCTCCCGCTTGCCACGTATGAAGCATGACGAGCAGATTCTCAGGGTCTTTACTAAGCGCCCACTTCTCCCAGAAATTCTTCATAAACTCTTCAAGATCCGCTGCGCCGTAATGCTCCTTGAACAATTCATGTCGGTAGAACGCCTGAGAGAAACCCCAGCCTGCGTAGCCTCTCCCAAAAGCTTTCAAACCAACTTCTTTCTCCTTGTCGGTCCATTTTCTTTCTGTGGTTTCGACGCGGCCTTGGGAACTTCCTGCAGATGTGCATCCCTTGGCAGCTAAGAGCGCTGACTTGACGCCTTCAAGGAATACCTGGTTGTGGAGGGACGTCTTGGCTGATCCGCAGAAGGGAACGCAAATGTCCATAAAGTCGGAGTATTGCGTAGCCCATTGAAATGTCTGCGCCGCACCCATTGACCAACCCAAAACAGCCCGTAGATGCTTCACCCCAAGATGAACCATCAATTGATGTTGCGCCTTGACATTGTCGTAGAACGAAACATCAGGAAACGGACTAATATCCGAGTTTGACGGACTCGTAGACTGTCCATTCCCAAAAAGAGCCGTTATAATAATAAAGTACTTCTCCGGATCAAGAGTCTTGTCCTTCCCAATAAGCCACTCATTGTCGGATATCGCACCCGAGAACCAACTCGGATAAAGAACAGCAGGGCGTCCAGCCTCCCCAAAAGTCTTGTACGCAATCACCGCATCTGGCAGAACCTTGCCATTCTGAAGCTCAAAGTCTCCGAGGGAAAAAGTCTTGACGTCCATGGCTGTTTGTGGTCTCCTCATCTGCCGAGGACACCCTCATCTCATATACCCAATCTCGATACGGGCTGGAGTGTACAGTGTCTAGACTGTACCGGCGTCATGCTAATCGCGGGGTTTCGCCCTTGGGTGACAATGCAGCCACCTGCTTTATCAGGAATGTCACAAGACGAGCTTATCATTCTTATCTCGTGCGGAGTGAGATGCGGGGGGTGCGGCGAGATAGTCTTATCTATCAACATACACTATCACTATAATTATTGAGAAAGAGACTTGTTTGAGAGACATTCCGGATACTTTGTCTCATTGCAACTCACTTACAATGCCTGGCAAGATCCGTACAGCTCAATCTGTGTCCTTTGACAAACCCGCCTCTGAGCAACCCCATCTCCACAACAGATGGCATCCAGATGGTACGTCCTCCAATTCCCAATTCCCAATTGACAGATTGCTAATTTGTAGTCCCGAGTATTGCAACCGTTGAACCTGGTGAGACGGTCAAGATAGAATGTCTCGACTGGACAGGCGGCCAGATTGGGAATAATGACAGCGCAGACGATGTTCGCGATGTTGATCTCACAAAAATCCACTACCTTACCGGTCCATTCGACATCAAAGGCAGTCAACCAGGCGATCTCCTCGTCGTCAACATAACCGACGTCCAACCCTTTGACCATTCACCCTGGGGCTTCACCGGAATCTTTGCCAAAGAAAACGGCGGGGGCTTTCTCGACGAACACTACCCCACCGCCGCAAAAGCAATCTGGGATTTCGACGGCGTCTACTGTTCAAGCCGTCATATTCCCGGCGTGCGCTTCCCCGGGCTGATCCACCCCGGAATCCTAGGCTGTGCCCCATCCGCCGAGATCCTCGCAGAGTGGAACCGCCGAGAGGCAGAGCTCGTTTCGTCAATGGCTGATTCTACAAAGATTGTGGCTCAGCCGCCGAATGAGATTAATGCACACGGTGGAAAAGCTACAGGTGATGTTTTGGCAAAGATTGCGAGGGAGGGTGCGAGGACTATACCTGGACGACCTGAGCATGGAGGAAATTGTGACATTAATAATATTTCCCGTGGATCTACGACATATCTTCCTGTTCATGTTGAGGGAGCAAAGTTTTCTGTTGGAGATCTTCATTTTAGTCAGGGTGATGGCGAGATTAGTTTCTGCGGTGCCATTGAAATGGTGAGTCCCGACTATTCCCATTGAGTCAGTTGCTGACAGTTTAGGCTGGCATCATTACGATCAAATTTGATCTCATCAAAGGCGGTATGAAGTCACGAGGTCTCAAGAGTCCAGTGTACAGACCAGGCGACATGGGCCCTACCTTTAGTCCCTCACGCTACCTAATCTTTGAAGGCTTCTCCGTCGACGAGAATGGAAAGCAGCATTTCATGGATGCAACCATAGCCTACAGACAATCATGTCTCCGGGCAATTGAGTATCTCAAACAATTCGGTAAGTCACCTTCATTACTCTTAAACCCTGCTGACAATGTAGGCTACTCGGGAGAACAAATCTACCTTTTACTCTCCTGCGCACCCATCCGCGGCGCCATCGCAGGAATAGTCGACATTCCCAACGCGTGCACAACCCTCGGCATACCAATGGACATTTTCGATTTTGACATTTCTATTGAGAGCGAGCCTGTTGCTAGAGATATGGGTGCTTGTCCTGTATCTAAGTAGGAAGTCCAACGTCTCGTTTAAATTCTTGTAGCCACTCTGCGTTGTCAACAGGGGTTTGGTTCCAAGGATCGTCGCTATTCTGTTAGTCAATGATTTGAAATTATCGGGAAACGTACTCATCGTATAATATCCATCGTGCTTGGTACTTGAGTTCGTCATCGCTGGGGATATGCCGGTTGGGATTGTTGGGAGACATTGTCGTCATGACAAACCGGGAGAGTTCTCGCTTTAATCGACGATAGCTGTTGTTGTCGTTGATAAAGAATGGTGTTTGTGTTCGTACTTTATCCCGTATCAATGCTCTTGACTCTGGCGTGCTGTGCATCGAAATCGCTGGTATTTCCGGTACTCCTTCAGGTGAGAGAGATCGGTTCTCAACCCAAGGCTGCAACATATCCAGCTCCATTGATGCATCCAACGGCACAGATGTATCTGTCTGACCCCATAGGAAGTAAGAGTCATTAACAGACTCATTCGCCAACGCCACAAGAGTCTCAGCTCTCTGTCGAAACGGCTCCAACCAGATCGTCGAACTCCAGACAAGCCTCATTAAAAAGTCCAGAAACCTCCTCGACGGATGCGAGGACGCCGTCTCTGTCCGGTTCAAGACATTACACGCCTCCTGCTGCAGTTCAGAATCCGTTGGGAAATGCCCCATGGACGTATGAGCAGTCATGTACTGTTGCAGCGCCGCCTCCAGCTCACAATTCTCAAAGATATTTCCCTTTCCATTTATCTTCAACTGACTCAATCTACCCTCTGCTAATTGCTTCGTTGGTCGAAGTTTAGCTTGGTTAGCGATTTCTGTAGCTGACATGAACAAGTCCCATAGCCATGACGGGGATAGGGACGCTTGGTTGGGGGAGGATATTTCTGCGCCGAGGATCACGGAACATGCTTCAAAGTGAAGCTCGGGATCTGGGGGCATTATAAATTGATGGCGATTCCGCATGTAGTACTCTAGTTCGAGCTTGATGAGTTCGTATGCACTCGTGGGTGTATCTGCTGGACCTCTTGTAGCTGCGAATGGAAGAGGAGAGTTTCGTTCGTAGTGAATGAGGTCTGACAGTGTTAGCAAGTACATGTTAATCTGTTTGGTGCACCTACAGGGAGGCATGGCATTGTCAATCCTCTCAATGACCTTTCCCTCAAACCCCCAGTCACCCTTCCAGTGCTCCATGGTACTACCAGCTTTGAAATGATCCGCCAAATGATCAACCCTACTAGCCCAAGTCGTGAGATTGATGCCGCAGAATCCACATCTCGACTTGACCTCTTGCGTCATGACTTTCCAATCGTCCATCGGCCATTTGAGAAACTTGGACATGTGGACTAGTCTCAAATGTTGCTGTAAATGGTCTTTTCGATGATATGTCCGTTCCTCAATCGGTCTCTCGATACATGCACTCTGATTGTGTCCATCGAGATGCGTCTTGTCGGGGTTCTTGACGCCACAAAAGACACAAAGAAGCCCCTCTTCTGGATGTATCGCTGTCGGTCCATTTGGCGAACAAACCCAGTTCTCAAGCGATAAATGAAGAGACTTTTCATGACGCTGCCAATCGTATTTCGTTTTGAATGTTTCTGTGCAGAAAGTACACTGATATGTATTCTGCGCTTGGAGGAGATTCGTCCTCACTTCCTTTCTCATCTTTGTTCGTCTCCTCCGACTGTGCCGTTTAAAAATGTCAAATGACGTCGATGACTGTTTCGAATGAGCAGAACTGTACGACCCAGAATCGTGACTCGACACTGACGTCCCTCTACTGCTGATTGATGACCCATGACTTCGTGATCTTCCCTGCCGTGTTGAGAACGCAGCAACAGCTCGTGAGATATCATCAACAGTCGCAGCCTCATGCTCCGGCGGTGAATTCGCCCATCGCTGCAGCGGATTCATATGCTCAAACGGCGCAGGAGTCGCCCGTCGCCGCGGTGTATCAATGGGCGTGTGATGCCCTGAAGAATTCCCCGAATCATCATTCCGAAACATTGGCGATGTCGGCCGCGACGAATGAACCTTTGCTCTCCGCCTCGCATTCGCAAACCAATTCGTGACCTGCTGTCGATTCAGACTCGTCTGCTCTTGAAGATCCTGGACATCTTGAATGGTAGGATACGGATGCCTTTCATGCGCGGCGAACCAATTCCTCAGAATCTTGACAGACTCTGATGAAAAGCGATTACCGATTTTTGGGGGTGCTGTTGATGTCTGCAGAATGCCAGGGGATATGGTTTCAGGCTCTGCAGCATTTTGAAAGTCTGCAAAGTCGATGAACAAATCGCTGCTTGGGTCTGCCATGTTGGTGGTGATGGAATTTGGAAGGTCATGGGGTCACGATGAGTTTACGGCGAAGTCTCGGACATGTCCAGAAAGGGCGGATCCACATTTTAGTCTTGATTGATGAGTCAGGATTGGCCCGTTTAAAGTGAGAGACTCAAAGTTCATGATGTGCAAATTGGGGATAGTGAGACTGGCTGTTGGTCTTGACACATAGAATAGCTAGTGTTGACCGGGTACAAGACAAATAGGAACAGACGGTAGATCCGCTGGCAGGGTTCATGAGATCAGTCCCAAAAGAGCCTCGTTCTTGTCTGTGCGGTCGATGCGGAGGTGCGGCGTGAACCTGTGGGGTTGTCTCAAGGCCGAAATGAAGCAAGCAAATACGAGAGCTATTTCATATTCAGTGGTGAGATAATGGGTTATGTCTTTTATATGTCTCTGCCCACTTCCCGTGTCTATATGCCTCACCCAGTTAGTGCATCCAATTCCGCAGAGTGGATCAGCGATGATGTGCTTTGATCCGAAATCACGTCTACGATAACAACGATATCGGAGATTTAATAAAACCAAAAGTAAATCTTTCACTTTAATTTTCTCAAGTGAAGCGCGTCAGAATGACCAGAATTAACGCGACAGAGACGACTCCTTTGATACCGGAGATACCTCCCGAGGTCTCGGATGTCGAGAGGAACAGCGCCGATGAGCCGAAAACGTATAGCCATGCGTTTATCGCGAGAGTAGTTATCGCGTTGTTGATTGGTACGTCTTTCGAGTATTGGAGGTCCAAGCTAATTGTTCAGGCATCTTTACTTCCAATGCCGATGGATCATTGGTGCTGGCTACTCATCCGGTGATTGCATCTGAGTTTGGCAAGCTTCAGGACTCGAGTTGGCTATTTATCAGCTTCATGTTGGCTAGTGCCGCATCGCAGACGATTGTACGTGAATTAATTCTGGAGGCGACTCGGACTAATTGAGAAGTACGGCAAATTGAGCGACATCTTTGGACGAAAGACGATATTGATCATCTGCTATGGCCTGTTTGCTGTTGGATGGTGAGTACAGACTGCACCCAGCGCATTGATCTCTAATTAACTCGAGCTAACAATTTCAGTGCCCTCGTGTAAGTCGGTATCCATCCGTATAGCCTCATCTGACAAACTTTAGAGGCGCCGGTCAGTCAATGTGGCAGGTCATCCTAGGCCGTGTAATCTCTGGATCCGGAGGTGCGGGAATGACTACTATGGCATCAGTCATTATAACTGGTACGACAACCCTTGATCCTGCAATTCAAGCTGACCATTAGAACTCGCACCTCTCCGAGAAGTCGCTTCATGGCAAAGCTACATGAATGTCATCGCCACCGTCGGCCGTAGCATTGGTGGTCCGCTTGGAGGTTTTCTCGCTGATACAATCGGTTGGAGATGGTCTGTCTATCGCTAATTTAGTAGCTCATACTGACAGAGTAGGTCATTCCTCGGGCAATCACCAATATTCGCTGTATCCATGATCATCGCTGCTCTCCTCCTCCCATCTACAACGCAGACCGAGGGCGCGACACTCGAGCGTATCAAGAGGATAGACGCACTTGGAGCTCTCTTATTGGGCGGTTCTGTTCTCGCTTTCATGGTTCCCCTTGAGATTAGCGGTCAGAAGATCCCTTGGAATCACCCCCTCGTGCCAATTCTCGCTGCTGCTGGTGTGATTCTCTCGTTTGCTTTTGTTCTCGTCGAGTCACGATGGGCGAAGGAACCCATCTTCCCTCTTCGTTTGCTCAGAAGTGGCGATGTGACAAAGACGTATCTTATTGCGTTTGGACAGGCAGCTGCACAGCTTGGAGTGAGTGCTCCAATATCGTGAAGCCCAGAGACTAACCGGTCAGATGATGTATACCGTCCCCATCTACTTTCAAGTCACTCAGCGCGTGTCGAGCACAGTTGCAGGCGCCCATCTGTTCCCTGCAGTCATCGGAAATACAGTCGGAGGCATTGTAACAGGGCTGATCATTAAGAGGACGGGCCGATACAAGGCACTCATCATCTTCTCGGCCGTCTCATCGATCACGAGCTACACTCTGATGCTTTTACGCTGGCACGGACAGACCAACTGGCTGGAGTCACTCTATGTCTTCCCAGGGTACGTGCCCCTGTCTTTCGAATTCTCATGCTAATTTTTCAGGGGCCTGGGAATGGGCATCGCTCAAAGTGCAGCGTTCATCGCCCTCCAAGCTTCCATTGACCCCAAAGACAAGGCAGCAGCTTCCTCTGGGATCTTCCTCGCTGTGACTTTGGGTTCAGTAGTTGGCATGGCTGGTACGAGTGCAGCCATTCAGGGGTTTCTGAGGCACGACATCCAACAGAACCTTAGTGATCTCGGAAAGTCTCAACACTTTATCGAGGAGGTGAGCCATTTCACTGAGTTTGTGAAGTCTGCTAAGTTTCTAGGTCATTCAAAAAGCTGCTGAAAGTGTCTTTTACCTTGACGAAGCTTCCGAGCCTATTCGAAAGGTTCTCATTGAAGGTTATATTAGGGGAATCGAGTACGGTCACGGTAAGTACCTGTCCCTTTGGTGATGCTTGACTAACAAATCAGGGCTCTCCATCGTATTCTCCGGTATCACGCTCATCACAGCTCTACTACTTAAGGAGCGTAAACTTTGATGAACCCTGAGTTCACATGTGGCAAAGGTGTGAGGCATTTACCTGTAATATGAGACTAAAAGTAATAGACGTCGGTGCACGGAAGTGGCATGGAAAAGGACCTGCATCACGTTGGGAAACCTTCTGACACGTTTGAGAGTGTCTTCATTATAAGCTTTGACATAAATGAAAATCTATTGGCTGTCCCCTTGGACTGCAAAGTCTATTTCCCAAGGTATTCAATCTGATTTGAAGCTAAAAGTCTATTGTTGCCCCTCAAATCAAGTAGCCACTTATAATGGAGTAAAACGTAAGGTTAAAAATAGTTCTACTCTCACATAGCAAATAGGGTTTCTGAACGGACCAGGGAAAAGTATCAGCAGAACAACCACCTTTATCATAGGCTGTTGAACACTGCAAGCTTCTGTCTCATGACTCTGAGCCACCTCAACCTCACTAGTGACTTGCCACTGCCACTGTGAACAGGAAGTTAAAAATGTAGGCCCGACTCACCAAAAGAATTGTTCTGCAAATAAAAGGAGCTCATCTCCCACATTCAGCTGGACTTGTTTCTTTCCTTCCAACATCTCCCAGACACTGCACTCTGTACCTTTCACTCGGCTTTGTTGGTTATCTATCGCAGACCCTCCTCACTCTCACTCTTCATTCTGCACTCTGCTCTTGAGCTTACACTCAACGCTACACCTTATTCTCGACTTCAGTCATACCAGCACAGTACAAAGTCGTGGACACGTCTGCTGATCCATCATCCGAGCTTCTGGCACCGCATATTGAGCGAAGTGAAGAACCAACGAACCTCTTATCCTTCAGTAGTCGGTTATCAAGACATTCGTCTTGTATCTACTCTACCTATCACATACTCTACCTTCAACAAAGACAACTGGACACCTATTTCCCACGACGACGCCTCTATAATAGGCACTGTTACCCTTACAAACAAGATGTCTTACAAACAGACTAGCCTCATGGCTTCCAACTTGGACCAGATGAACCAGACCGAAATAAACATGACCCCCGAGGAAGAACGCAACACTCGCATCATGGCATGTGACATCCAGCGCTTTTACGAGTACGTCCGACGAGAAAAACATGTTTTCCGCTGTTGGTTCTCTCACTATGAGATCAACTTGGCCAAGTTTCTTGAGCCCCATTGCACCCTGTACAAGAATGAACGGAACTGGCCAGAGGCTTGGTTTGACAGCGAGCGAGAGCTCATCAACGACCTCAAGGCCTTCCGGCATATGGCAAAGCAGCTCTTGCAGCAGTGGACACAAGCTGTAGCTGCCCAAATCCTCAGTGCTCGTAACACTGCCCTCAGCAAACTCTTTACTGCTGAGGATGTCTCTCTCGCAGCCAAGCTTGAGCCTAACCCGCTAGACGGCAAGGCTGGTCCCCTGGACTGGAGACAGAGTGAGATGTCTTTGGATAAGAGTCTGTCCAAGTTCCGGTTCCTGGCGAACGACATGTTGCAGAGGATGAAAGGCGGACCGACCATGGAGAAGCCTGGCCATCCGTGGAGCAGACTGGAGGGTTTTGATGTTTTGAACTTTATGATCAAGGATGCGGAGGATCCTGACTATGAATACGAGGAGGAAGATCTATTCGAAGATGAGATTGTCCCATCCCATGGGTTCTACTAGAGATGAGCTGGTCTTTTCGGCGCACTGGCATTGTGAGTTGGTTTGTTTGCTTTATCTTGGGGTTTGACGTCGACCTTTTTTCACGAAAGAGTAGTCAGACTTGGTACACTAAATAATACATAAAACCTTTTATTTTTATAAAATTTCATCCCTAAGTCGAGTCAAAGAGTGCCGAATGGTTGTCAGTAGTACACATACATAATGAGACAAAGGATCTATTTGAGTAATTCTTTCATCTGACTGGGGAGGGCATCAATTCCTGAACAAATTTGGTGTTTTCCGCGTCATTCCCTTAAACTGAAAAGTCACTTCCCTTTCAATATAGCATGCCATCTACATCTTGTGCAGTTCGGAGACAATGTTCTTTATTACAAGCGCTCTCATAGGACCAGGTAACAAGTGAACCCTGTCATCAAATCAATGACGACAATCAGGCAGAATCTCCACATTTCAAGGCTGACAGACGGCACGTGACTCTCTTGCGGAGTCTGTGAAGGCTGCCTAAGATGCCTTGCGACTCAAGATTGGAGTATGTAGCACAAAGAGAGGCTCATAAATATCTCCGCTTCTCTCCATTTCATCATATCTAGATACTCAATACCAACAACTTGACTCTCTACAGCTCACGCCCCGCATCAACATCATGTCAGCATCTCCAGAACCCTTCACCCTCTTTCACAAGTTCCCCCCAGAGCTCAAACTCGACATCCTAAGCTTCTGCTCCAGAAACGACCTAGTCTGCCTCTCACTAACCGGACCTGAAATGCGAAATCTCGTCACACCACTTATCCCCAGGAAACCTAATCTCACATGGGTCGATCAGCTTGGCCCAACACCAGACGTCCCTTCAGAATGCCCTGATACACACCGTAACAACACCCTCCGCCGACGAGGTTGCGTCGACGCAAGAGATCGAAATGTTGTCTACTCCCCTATGAGCCATCGTTTCAGACGCCATGATTACAGACACTGCGAGGTCTGCTACCCATGTCGAAACTACCCATCCAATCACCCAGTCTGCAATGTCTCATACTGCAAAAAGCATTGCGCGTGCATTTCATGTCCCTTGTTTATGAGATTGCGGGGTTGGATGGGCGATCGCAAGTACTGTGCGGAGTGCAACCAATTCACCACCCGAACAAAGAGAAATAACGGAAGATGTACGTATCTTACCCCGTCTTTAACAATATCTAATTATAGAACAGGTACTCATGGGCGGAAAAAGGTGCGAAAAACACCAAACAACCATTGGAGTCGCAGCAAAGGCTTATCCTATGGAAATCGCTGGTGGAGAAAATGGGGTACGCATGGGATTGACCACGAGGCATATCAGCCCAAAGACACCGGAAGACGAAACGCAAGAGTCGTTTAACCGCGTTGTGTACTCCAAGCGAGATCTTGTGTTGCTCTTTTGATGTATACCAAGACGCTAGACGGGATGCTACGTGGGCGTATGGGGTAGCGTCCACCATTGAGCGGCGAGGTCGGGACGTTCGGCAGCCAAGGAAGAATCATGCACCAGGCGAATATAATTGGTCGGTAGCGATTTTGTAATTTCATGATCATTGCCATTATCTGCTGTGGTGCGCTGATATGTGCCGACGCCAAGTATGAAATCTTTCGATTGATTGGTGACGATTTAAAAACTCAAAGCTGACCGGCTTTAATATTGGGGATTTTTAGTCGATATTGGCCCGCCTCGGTGCAGATCGCCAAGCAGCCAATGAGAATGACAATGGACAAATTCATTGCCAGCCCTTACTGCTGCTGCGTTGACCGTTTAGATGAAAACAACTTCATGTTTTTCGAAACGTGACTGGACGAGTAAAGCTGCATGTATGGCTAGAAAAGTGACAGGTAACGAGAAACCCTTGCCACGTCTTCTTCATGACAGCCACCTCGCAATACATGCCGCTTTAAGCAAAGATCTATGCAAGGTGATTCACTCCATAGTATGCGGGCAATAGGGGACTTGGAGCAGCGCATGCATTCATTAATTAACGTAACGTACATAATAAGCATGCATGACAAAAACTCAGCCTTCAAAAAATCAGAACCACCACAAAAACACAGCAAACTACTGAATCAATTGAAACTAATATCTAAGCTCTCTCGTTAGTGCTTAATTGCTACAGCTTTGCCCGCATTGCAAAATCCTTTTTAAGGCATAGCTCTGTTTATGCAAAGACCCATTCTATTTTGTGTTTATACTACCTACATTGAATAACCCGGATAAATCTCTTATCTCATGCGTCAAGTTATACCTTGGGCGTGCATTGCCCAAGCGATCTTTATCGATTCTGTCCGCGCGGACTCTTTGGACGACTTCTCGAATAACCTATTCACTGATTTAGGCCCGTAGGTTGATCCTGAACTTTCCTTTAATTTCTCTTTTCCTCTTGCCGTATATATATTCACCCTATCGTCTTATAGTATTCTCGCACTCTTTGGAGAACGCGTCACCATGCAATTCTTAAGCCAAGCTCTAGGTTGGGCTGATTGTATAGCACTCGCCATGGCACCTCTCGGTATAATCACGATTATCGTCAGCGCTATCAGAGTAGGTGGTCCAAAGTGGTTACAAGCAGTTATCGGTCGTGCAAAAGAAAATACAGCAGCTGCAGAAATGGAGCTCATGTCATCTACGTCGCTAGAGGTCTGCGAGCTTTTCAACGGCGACAGTATTGTTCGATGCCAGGGGACGTCACCTGTCTGGGAATTTATTTGCATTTTCCCGACGATGCATGCCAACAACAAGCCCGGTGTTAGGTTACCATTACGATATATGTCTCTCGAAAAGGCCATCCAGGAGAAGCTCTTGAAGGTTGACCCCCAGTCGTCACTGTTCATTCCGCATTTTGTACGGCAGAACTTTCTATCCAAGGACCAACGAAACAGCTGTGAGATGGGCAAGCAACCGCAGAGTCAACCTTCTGGAAACACTCGTTCAACATCACGTTCGCCTACTACCATCTTGAGCTTGATATATCAATACTTCAAGAACATGAATCGCCGCTCGATTGGCTCTGACGTAGAGCTGGGCCCATCTCAACTTTTGAAAGAGCCCCAATCATCACAGGAGCCCCGGCCATCGTCAGAGACCCGACCACCGCATAAGGCTCAACCATCGCATGAGAGCCAAAGCGAACCATTTATCGCGGTGATCCGAGATACTGGCCTCAGCCCGCCAAATATTTCCCTCAATTTGCAAAACAGCCACAGAAGAGCTGGCATTCGGCTTGTTGCTTTCCTAGGAACTCTCCTGCAAGTAGGCGTTCTCGTGTTTTTCGGGGTTATGAGCTATTATCCCAAAGTTCAACCCACCTTTCAGAAAGAGGACCAGCCTGCAAAGGCTTACGCTGCACCTTTAGCCATTTGTGGCACTGTTTTACTTGTGTTCGGTATGTTCATCTGTGCTGTTGTTGTCGAGAGCAGCACAAAAGAAACACGATACAGGGCAACCGACGGGTCAAGTTTCGTCATGTGTTGGGTACAACAGGGACAAACTGTCAGCGATCAGGTCTTTGACTCGTATGCGATGTCTCAGAATCTGCATTGTCCTGTGATTACAAAGTCGGCCCGAGGCAAGGACCTCCAAGACAAGGATAACAAAAAACAGAACAATGCTCTGGAACTCGCAACGATCTGTGGTGTTATGATTGGTCTCGTCGGGTTTATCGTTCAATTCATCGGTCTAAGGGCCATGAACTCCGCAGCATCGCTGGCTCAACTCGCCGCGATCGGTATTATGACATTATGCCGTGCATTAGTCCGCCCTGGATTTGCAAGATCCTTTCGCAAAGCCAGACTTCTACCTGATTTCGAGTTGAACTGGCTCGCATGGGAGTTGGTGACCACAGGGAGCCTACTGGGAGCTTCGCAAAGAGCAGATCAAGATAGAACATGGGCAGTCGTGTCCGGTGATACAATCGAATACAAACAACTATTGCCAAATCGGGAACACGGAACTATCAAAGGCGAAACTGAAGCTGAAGCGCAAGATGTATTATTGTCAAGACGCGAGATTGGCAAGCTTGCAAATCTTCAGAGCAAAACATCAGAAGTAGCTGTCAGTCTTGCATCATCGATGGAGGACGCTTTGAATTTGTTTCTGCCAGATGGAATCAGAGAAGCCAACAGTAAAGATACCTCTAGCAACGAGGCTAACGGCTTGGGCAGTGGCGGACCCGGCGATGATAGTTCTGAAATCACGTGGTACCTATATGTCAATTACAGCGACGCATCTTCGACCAAGATATCAAAACGCAAGATTGCGATCGACCTGTCCTACCACGGTGGTACCTGGCACGTCCCAGCAGACACTCTTGACGCCACAATGTCACTTTGGACGCATACCATTCGAGCAGGGGAGAAGAGACAGTGGGAGCCTGATAGTGAAGATTCATCATTGCTGTCTCAAAAAGGCGATGGATGGTTGCGCCGCAAAGTTCCGCAGTCGAGCCTAAGACTGTTTGGTCCGCATGAGACAATACCCAAAGACCAGCTGCTTCAGGACCTAGAGCTATGGGTACCGCAGTGCCTCGAGACTCTGTTACTGGTCAAGGAGTTGGAGAAAGGCGCAGCGGAATCAGATATCAAGGTATTTGATGACAGCAGGGTTTTTGGCTGTAGTGCTACCACGTGTGACAGAAGAAGCAATGTCCGGTACTTCAAGATGTTCCCTACTATCGGGAACAGAAAAGAAAAGGAGGACAATAAAGAACAAGACAAAGTTACATTGGGGATCGAGTCTCAGGACTCACTGGAACACCTATGCGCCAAAGACTTGTTCTTTTCGCTCATGTGCTCTGCAGCAAAAACACCCGGGGCACGTGTCAAAGGAGAAGTTAAATTACAAGACACTTCTAAGGGCGACGAAGATGGCCAACAGTCTCAGTTCCTTTGGAACAAGAGTCTATCGGACCTAGCTGAATCCTGTCATCAGCGGAAGCTTGGTACTTACCAGGAGGCTTTGATCTGCATCATCTCAGCTCTTAGCATGGCACAGATCCTGCCGTTTCCACATGCTTGGTTTCAAGAAGTATGTGCGAAAATCGCACGGGCGGGCAGGAACGACGATGAATTTGAAGTTCTCGATATATGCGAAGACCTTCGGGATCGAACTCAATGCTATTTGCCAGAGAAAAGCGGCGTCAAAGAGTGCGGTGCCGTTTTACTACTAGAGCTTTTGTACGATGTCGAAAGAACGCCTTCGCCGATGGAATATATTTGGTTCCATGCAGAACAGGAACTCCCTGATTTACTCGGCCAAGTAACCACTGAGTCTAATTTTCGCTCACACCTCAGAAAACTTCCTGAGTGGTCACAACATCTACTAGAGTTTCATGGCTCTAGAGCCTCTAGTGTTGATGACAATGACGACGACGGAGATTACCCAGGTTATTTCATGCTCACCGAATCCCACAGAAAGGCGGTGCGCGGACCGATTCATTATGAGGCACAAGACGGACAGAAGAGGGACATCTTCGGACGACATCCTCTTCACTATCTCGCAGGAAGCGAAGAGAAACACAAGTCCCTGGTTTTAGCCGATTATGCTCGGGATTGTCGCGAATTGATCAACGTCCAAGATTACCACGGATATACACCCTTGCATTACGCCTGCGCCTTTGGATCGAAGGAGAACGTGCACCACCTGCTCGAGAAAAGGGCGAGACTCGATATACAAGGGCTTGATGGAATGTATCCAATGCATTTGGCAGCTCGTGAAGGCAAGGAAGAGGCCATTGATGTGATGCTCGAATGGATGAATCTTCCCGAGAATTTCGACTTGACTGCGTTTCGGAGATTGCGTGACTATAGCGGTAAGTTTCCGATACACTGGGCAGCGATCAAAGGACATATAGGTGTGATGAAAAGGTTAAAGGCCGACATCGATTTAGCAACTGGTTTTCCGGGTTTTAGGACACCACTGTTTTTGGCGATTCGATATGGCGGAAGAGATGCTGTCCATACGGCGGCTACGCTTTCCCAAGATCTCAACAGGCAAGATGACTATGGTGAAACAGTGGTGAAGTATGCCTGCGCTCAAGACAGATCGGAGTATGCATGTATACTAATTGAGGCTGGTGCAAATCCAACGATTGGGAATCGAGGGAATATTAGTGCAATAGACATTGCGAGAGAGAAAGGCCAGTCGGATGTAATAGAAGTTGCTACAAAGAAGTGTTGGTTATAATTTAGTTAAAATAATATAGTATAAGTATATTGTATTAAAAAAAAAAAAAAAGAAAAAATATATA
>JAAOAN010000651.1:0-17643 GCA_013396205.1 Fusarium mundagurra
TTACGCTCTATATGCCGCCTCATTCGTCTCATCTTCTTCAGCCTCTTGATGTCGGGTACTTAGCCTGCTCAAGAAGGCCTATGGGCAAGAAATCGAGCATCTAATCCGACGCCATATAAGCCACGTTTCCAAGGCCGAGTTCTTTCCCGCTTATTACGCCGCATTTCAGGCCACTATGACAGAAGAAAATATCAAAGCAGCTTTTAGAGGGGCTGAGCTGGTCCCTCTTGACCCGGAAAGCGTGGTCTCAAAGCTTGATATACAGTTACAGACTCCAACACCGGTTATAGAGGAGGACGGCCCCTCTTCTCCTTGAGTTTCAAAGACGCCAAAGACGGTCCTTGAGGTCCAGTCCCAGTCTGAATACCTCGGTATACGAATTAGGAGGCATAAAAGTAGCTCGCCAAAGTCAATTTTAGAAGCGTTAAAGTCTCTCTCTAAGGAAACAAAGGCAATGATGCATGAGAATGCCTTACTGAGGGCTCAGGTCCGTGATCTTCAACATGCAAATGAGATACTAAGTCGGCGGCGGAGAGCAAAAAGGCCCCGACTACAGAAAGGAGGGGTGATAACAGTAGAAGAAGCAAAAGACAAAATTGATCAGATGAATAGAGATGAGCAAGTAGAGGGCGAATCGTCGAGAAGGGGTGGCCAAGGAAAGTCGGCGCAAGCGAAAAAAAGGCGCTGTGGAGCGTGCGGCAATGCCGGGCATAACACAAGAACATGTTAGATAGTTGTTGCAATATCTGAAGAGGAGTATAGCAATTAGTTTTAGTTGATTAAATGGTTTGTTGTGTTTTTATAGAAATTTCAATTGAGAAGGGCTAGACTTTTTGATCCACTCGCTTATCACGTACGTTATAGTATTTGATAAATTAAAGTATAAGTTGATGTTGGTTGACTTACGTTGAATTGAATTCAGTTGCTCCCATCCTTGATCAAGACACCAGCTGTAGCTTGCTTTTAGATATCCTGCAGGCAGGCCCATTGCCCTTCTATACAGACGGTTATCTAGTGAGGTTCCTGGTGGCTGGGCCTCATACCAATCATCTCTTTGCGTGACGTATCTCTGATAGGTTGCTCGTGGGATCATCGTATCTCAGACGCGTATAATCTCCTGTGCTCTACTCAAGAAGTCTATATTCCTGGGGAATCAGTACTTAGGTTTTCCAGACCACGACCCGAATTCCTGGTCTTGTATAGTTCGATTGGGTATCTGTATGCCTAAATAAAATGGAAATCCATTTTTTTTTGTTTTGTCTCAGACCTATGTTACTTTGTATTACGGGGCTGTGAAACAGAGTTTCCCCGCTTCAGGCACTTATGATATTTTTTAGAGGGCCTCCCGCGTCAGCTACGTGCATAGTCTTTCAATCCAAAACCAATCGTTAGACAATTGATTTATTTTACCCCCCTTTCCAGAAAATAGACTTAGATTTTGATTGGCTTCACTAATGTGGTTCGAAAAGTAACGTCAAAGGTCTGGGGGGTTTACAGTAACCTCTCGACTCCTTCAGCAGATCTAGATCGGGATGATCTAGACGCACATGCACGAGGTCTCTCAGCCGCTTGATTGATTCGATGATCAAAGCAAGCACGCTCACCAACATGTCGTGTCATCTTTGTTTGGCCGAACGGACGTGCACGGGCCAGGTTCGGCTCATACGGCTGTGCACAGTAAGAGTAGAGTAGGTCCTATTATATGTTTTTATATAATGGTAATACATCTTATACTCCGTTCTGTGTCTAGTTTGAGGTGTACCCTTAGGACATGATGGTAACCCAAAACCCGAAGCTCAACATTGGTGTGGCTTGATTAATTGACTGACTGGAGGAGCTCTTGCGGAGCTCCGGATCGGGGAACCGGGTAACCGGGGATCTGGGTATCCGGATATGCGGGAAGAGCAGGATGAGTCCTCAGTAAGCCAACCAGTCATATCTCACTCCCCGATGACCAGCAAATAAGCGAGCGCCAGTAGCAATAAGGGTACTACAAGAACATTACTCATCTAAACTCAATTATAACGGGCTAAGGTTGGAAGCTACAAACACAAAAGTTCCTTGAATGCTTGGAAATCACATTTCTCTGGCTTTCACCGAGTGCAGCGTATTCGCCATTTGTCATCAAGTATTGGGGTATAAATTGTAGTACTGGTCATTCCTGAGCCTTGGATCTTCGCAGGAAATTAAAAATTGACCGATCATTGGGCCCAACATTTCAAACCGCCATGAGCACCAAGGAACTTGCCCAAAATGGATGGACAGCTGTCCCGGTCGACGCGGGTAAAATCTTTCAGAATGGACCTTCTATCAATGAACCTGACTACGTCAATGTCAATAGCATCGAGTTTCTATCGAATGATCCTATCGTTAGTAAAACTCAGCAATATGCCAAACTCCATCTTTCGAAACAGACTTATCATCATTCGATGAGGGTCTACTACTGGGGTGGGTGATGCCTTGCGTCGACACGAATCATGCATGACTGATTTCTTTCCGCATAGCATCGGTCATTCTGAGACAGCAGTTTCTCGAACACGCGAATACTCTCACACCTTCGACGCTAGCACTAGCCTGTCTGTTGCATGACATCGGCACAACAGAAGAGAACATCACTTCCACTCGCCTCTCGTTTGAGTTCCAGGGTGGTATTCAAGCCCTTGATCTCTTAAACAGCTATGGTTCTACCAAAGATCAAGCTGAGGCTGTCTGCGAGACTGTTATCCGGCACCAGGATTTTGGTACTGAGGGCAACATTACATTCTTGGGCCAGTTAATCCAGCTGGCCACGATCTATGATAATGTGGGCGATCATCCTGCTGTTAAAGACTTTGGTCTTGTTATCCATAAGAGGACTCGAGAAGAGGTCAATCAGGCATTTCTTCGCGAAGGTTGGCTGAAATGTTTTGCTGCTACGATCCGCAAGGAGGAACAGTTGAAGCCCTGGTGTCATACGACCCGAATTCCCAACTGTGCGGATCACATTGAGGGTAACCTACTTATGCAACCGTATGAGTAGGGTAACTTTGTCAAATGGCGGTTCATCGGCGATCGAGCCATGCTGCAGAATCCATAGATCCCAGTTGCCAGTTATTATCATGTAAATCCTGCAAGCTCTGGATTGCGTCCCATAGAAGAAAGAGATAAAAAAGGTCTATTGAAAAAAATGATATGAGTATGTAGTTATAGGGTACTCCGTATTTTGATTTTCAATGGAATTAGCATGGTTAGTCGTCTTCGATGCACAAGCAGAAGGCGCTCTTGCACCTAGTTCAGAAGCCGATAAAGTCTGGCAGCTCCCCAAGTTCATGCCTGGCAACATCAAGAAAATGCCTATCTTGCCGGTTTAACGGCCCTGTCTGCCACCATAGACAAAGCAACTCATCGGTGTTTATCGTATAAAGCAAAAGTAGAAGCTCGGGTGTCCGTAACACCTGAGATATAGTAGGAGCTTTTCGTCGTTAAGAGCGAATCGGTAAGACAGGAAAGATCACAGACACTGGGCAGTGACCCAGACCCAAAAGGAACACGCAAAAGTTGATTCAATAACACATTATGGTATCAAGTCAAATACAAGCAAAATCATTATCGATGGTTGCTCATCTCCTATGCTTGCGTTATCTATATATACACACGCCATCTATCACCATCTAGTCCTTCACTCGTTGCTTCTTTCGAGGTCGTCCAGGCCCACGCTTGCTCTTGCGCTTCTCTGAAGCCATCTTAGCCAACTGCTTAGTCTCAAACTTCTCCAACATATCGGGCGTAATCGTGCGTAGTTTGGAGTCGTGCTCCCAAGTCGATTCGGCTGGACGGTAACCAACCCACTGTACCTGATACATGTGTTCAGAGTTTCCGGACTTGTCGGAGGGTGGGGATCGCTTTAGGATCTTGAAAACGTGATAAGTATCCAGGTTGGTGGCAGCCTGGCGACCTTCCAGGTTGGCCCAGTACTTGAAGACAAGCTCAGGCACCTTTTCTTGAAGACTCCATTCTGATTCCCAAGTGGTTTCCCCGTCTTGCCACTTGACTTGGATGTCTACGGTGGAGTTTTCGGTGTCAACATGATGGCCAATGAGTTCGTCAATGGCAACGTCTTTTTCAAAGCCGGGATCGATCTTCTGAGTCGAGCCTCCCTTAGACGGCGACTGCACTTTGCCGGCGATTGGAGAAGCTTTACCCGCAACTGGCTCCTGGATATGAGCCGCACCATGATGCTTGGAACGTGTAGCAGCAGCCATACTGTCTCGAGTTCTCAAATGTAAAGCCAAAAAGTCGTAGGGAATCTGGTCAGTCGGCGTATGTGACGAGTTTAAATAAGGTCAAAAACACCGTATCGCGCAAAACAGAGGCAATGAAACAAAAACGCTGCCAGTCGCAATTGATATTCCGGTGATTCAGCGCGTTGAGCTTTGTTGAAGTGGTTTCACTATTGCGTTACTGCAGATGCTGATGGCAAGTTACGCGTGAACGCGTTCACCTGCAACGCGTTGACAGGGTAAGTGCGCCACAATCAGCCACAAGTTACATGAGCATTGGTTGAGTGTGGCGGCCAATACATAGGCACCTAGTTGCCCAAATAAAATTGCGCACCCACTACTGATAAGAAAAAGAAAGGAAAAGAAAAGAAAGAAAAAAAAAAAACCATGCTTCAGTTGGATCGCTATTGCTGCGTAATCCTGAAGTTGCTTATCGTTCATGAGGCTCTCGTGTACCGTATCCTGCTTTCTCACATTCAGTTGAATCACCTGGAGCGACCTACTCATGCCGCCTGGGGTGAAGTTTCAGGCAATTTCTACTGAATGACTCATGCGGACCACTGCAGAGAGCGCATTTGGGTATCTGTGCCTGGCACTCACTGTGATGGTGGCTCTCGGCGGTGCATCTTGCACACACTCGATTCTTTCTGCACAAGAATGCTTTGTGACCGAGCCCTTGGCAGTTATAGCATTGTTCCGGTCCAGTAGTCTGGTCAAATACACTCATATATGCCGATTCACCTGCGACGAGAAAGTAGTGTTCCTGCAGTAGCCTCTTGGCATCGCTGCTCTTAGTTAAATAGACTACCATAGATCCATATATCTTGGGGTTGACCTTTCGGCTCAGCCAGGCCACTTTGGCAATCTGGACTCCATTCTCATGGCTCAAGGTTTCCATTGCTCCGGGGAGAACATTAAATTCCTGGTCAAAAACGGTCGTACGATTCATGCTATCAACTTTGATAGGATATAATTGGTCTCGAAGGACTCTTGCACTTGGAGCCTCCTGGTTTCGAGGATGGTCTTGATCTTTTGTATTTCTTCTTCGTTCCTACCGATGATCCTGAGGCGGTTGGTATTCCGTCCATCTCTGGTCACTCGACTTTCGCATTTCCTGCTCAACTGTCTTGTGGATCATCGTCGATGTAGCGTCTCCAATGGGTCTTCAGGAACTCTGGACGTATCCACTGTGCAGAACACCGGTTCCGGAGTTGCCGATCGGGCCGCAGATGAAGATTGGCTGGACATGCTGGTGGGTGTCATCCTGGCTGCGTTTGCATACGTTTGAACCAACGAGCGTGGTGTCTCAGTCTTGCCCAGCATATCTAACTGTAGTCGAGTCTACTCCAGCTCGCCACAAGCCTGGATAAGCAGGTCTCGGACTTGCGATAATTCTTGTGCCATCTGAGCCGTGGCCCTAGTGACTTCCTTGGCCATACGATCTTTGAGTTTAGTGAACTCGAGCTGAAACTCAGCCTTCATCGCTTCGATTTTCATATTGAAGTCCTGCTCCAGGAGTTGCTTCAAGCTCTAGACTGCCTCGACCACGCCCCCGGATGACTTAGGGGCAGTCTGCTTCCGAGCTCGGTTTTGTCCTAGAACTCCCTCGCTAGTCCCACCTTCTTCCTGCCAATCCATATCGCCATTTGGCTGCTGCATCTCCAACACCTTCGTCGTCCTGGCCATCTTTCGCTGGGGACGATGATATCCCCCGCCCGAAGCATCCGGCTCATGTCCTATGACGATAATGACGTCTGATACGGGGTTCGCAACACCAGACATCCGCTAAAGGCCTGAATCGCCGCCAAGCGGTTACCAGGACTTTCAAAAGTTATAAAAAAGGATAACAAAAGTATTCAAGAAGTATCGAGTCTCCCTCGTCGAGAGTCAAGTGCGAATCAATCGCTCGTTTTTTTTTTTTTTTTTTTTTTTAATTGGAGGGAGAAAAAGGCGCATAATCTTGTCTTACCTCGTCTCGTCATCCATGTCATAGGCTGAAGAAAAGGGCTAATGAAGAAAAACAGAGGGTATCAAGCACGATCGTTCCAAATTCAAGATTTTGCTCCCTCACCCGCCTCCTTCAGGTAGAATATTCCCTAGGCTCCTTAGAACCTCGATGACTGGCATGTCCCTTGTTCCTGCGCTCGCCTTCTCCCGCTTATCACGTTGTCGAAGTCGTACGGCGCTAACACTAAGGACCTTATCTGCTTCTTTGCCCGCAACCAGAACCCGCTGCTCGAGCTTGTGAACGTTGTCGGCAAGTTGGTCGACCTGAAACTCGAGTGACGACTGAATAGTCCGCAACCTTGATTCTGTCTGAGACGGAATAGTGTCGAATGATGCTGTCTCATCTGCTAGGAATCCTCTGATCTTGCCTTCGTATGGATCTAACAGTTCAAAGTCTGGTAGAACATTGGGCCCAGTCTCGTCTTCGGAGAAGAGAGGCGGTTGCTCAGGCGGTGGTCTTCGTATTGCTTGCCATGCCTTCTTCTCATCTTGTAATCTTTTGATGTTGGCTTCCAGTTGGGCCAGTTTCTCGTCCAACTCCATGTTTCTGGGGTTAGGCCTCAACACTACAGGCGCATTTGGCCCGTCATCCTCTCGACTAAACCAGTCTGAGAATTCAGATCGAGCCGCAAAGTCTTTTAGCAGTTGATCTTGAATAGCACGAGCACCAAGAATAGCATTAGAATTCGGTGTGCCACGAGGAGGCTTCCCTGCCAGAGCGCGCTCGCCACACCAGGTCAACAGTTGTTTCATACGCCGAGGCTCTGTCAAGCCTTCGGCTTCAATGTGTTTGTAAAAATCTGCCGGGTCGACCTCCCGGTGGGGTGTTGCTGTTTGGCCGCTCTCGATCAAAGAGCTCGCCCTTCTTCCACGGTTAACCAAACTGCTCCGCCTGTTGCTATTACCACCCTTCTTCCGCATCTCCTTGTTTGTGCTAATGATGGGCGTATCGCTCATAGGCAGAGCAATTGTGGCCGACTGCACAGGCGGTTTGCGTTGCGGCGATTTATCCCAGTCCGGAGGCAGTCTAGGAGGTTTTGCGCGGGATCCGCGTGTCTTAGGCGCTTCATTGACATGGGAAGTTGGTGCTGCTTCAGGTACTGGTTCTGGTTGGGGTTCAGGCTCGGATTCTGGTATGGATGCTGGTGCTGATTGAGGGGCTTCTTCCTCCTGTGCTTCCCCAGATCGTCGCGTGCTCCTCCTGGTTGATGGTCTCTTAGGAACCTTGATTTCTCGCTCATCCGACGCCTTAACACTCGCTTTTCGTCTGCTACTCTTCCTCGTCGCGGGTTTTGTTGTCGCGTTCGTTTCTTTCTCGGGCGGCTCTTCCTCCACAATCGTTCCATTAGTCGTCAGTGCCTTAGCAGCGCGTTGCTTCGTCGCAGGTCGTCCCTTTGTAGAGTTCTTCACTGGCTCCGCCTTTGGCTCTGACACTGCTTCCGGCTTCGGTTCATCTGTCTTGTCCGTCTTAATTCTCTTCGATTTTCGCACAAATGCGAAGTCATCATCGTGCTCATAATCTATCGCCGCCGCTGCAGCGAGACGCTTGCTCAACCGTCGCCCATTCTCGTTTCTCATGCCAATTACTTAAAGCGGCCGCCGGGTCGTCACCAGAGTAGTCATGGGTGGCGCATTCGGGACCGTTGACGATGTGATTTTAGATTCCCAGGGTCGTGATGCCAGGAAGTTGTCGGTGCGGTGCGGTACGGTTGGTGGTGGAGGCGCTGAAACTGTCGCGTTGTGATTTACGTGTTCTCAATGATTAAAAAATGTTGCTCAACACGCTCGAATGCTGTCGCAATGCAATTCGCGATGTCGGTCAGTTTGCAGCTTCGTCGATGGAGGTTTGCGGTTCGCGACGTGATTCGCGAACCGGGGTCGAGCAAGGACCCATATTTCTGCTTACACAGGCCAACCACGGTGTCATCCCCACTACAGCGCTCTGATTGGATAAGACAGGTGACTAAATACACCATGATTGGCTGATCAGAAACGATGAGGATGGGTTTTTGATTGTAAAACTATGTCAGTTATAGAACATATTTGTGTAGGTATTAATCTGTAGGGAATACTAATTCCATTTAGATGCATCTTCCGCATTTACTCATTACTTCTCCCAACGGTTCCAACTCTTGGTAATTTGTCTCTAGAATGAGGCTTGTCACTTGGTCCAGCCAAACCGGATAACTTCCCAATTGAGCTTGTTGCCCAGCCAATTATCTCTTCTGCCCTATCTCCAACTAACCCCTCTCAATTACGCAGCCACCTAGTCACATCAACAAAGCGCGCCTCCATATCAATTAGAATGGCATCATATTGACCATAAAGAGAAAACACACTTATGACAATCTACTATATGTTCATCTCAATAGACTCTAGCTAACCCCCTCCCTTGGATGTCGTTGAGAGTGAAGAAATTCCTAGCTCTAGTTTCCTTTTTGGTGCGGGTTCTTGATAATATGGGACAGCTTATCTGCGCTAGCCAGATTGGGGAATCGTCACGCTCCCAAAAACTGTACTAATCCATAAGAGGAAGTCGTCACGGTCGGGCGGTGACGGCATTGTTTCTTGAGTTTAGCAAGCAGCTACAACAGGAATATAGATCTAATCATTAAAAAAAATATATACCTTCACGTTTTCCAATGGCTAAGCTTCCGGAAAGAGTTATACAGGATAAGGAATCTTGGTTGTGGTCTTGAAAACCTAAGTGCTGATTCCCTCCTGAAGAAGTCAACCATTTCTCGAACCCCGCGGTCTCGGTATAATGTGTCTCCTCTCCTCCATCCCTCAACCGATTAATTGCAAGAGTTAGCGTACTGAAGCTTGCGGCAAGGGAACCCATCATAGTTCCGGTTACAGTTCTTCAGATTCTGCATCAACGTGTTCACATCACAGATCGGCATGGTACTGAAGCCAGGGGTGCGCACACCGGCTTCAAATATCAGGTTGCCCACGTTGCCATTACCATCGATAGCGTCAGAAATCTCGGGAAGCTGATAACCGTTCTTGTTTCCGTTCAGCTTATATCCATCCCAGGAACTAATGACAATGTCGTCGAGAGTGACCCCACCCCAATTGCCGTTGCTGAGATTGTCGTAGGTTCCGCCAGGAAGACTGTTGAGCTTCCAGTCCACAAGCCTTCCACGATTGTTTGTCCATTGGGGAGTGACCACGTAGAAGATCTTGTTGTCGTAGCAGACGTGGGTCTGAGCCGCCACCGTGTCGTCGATATGGCCCGCGAGATCTCCCTCTGCCTGAGAGCTGCAGGGATTGTCGGAAACTAGGATAAAAGGGCTATAGTCTCCCGGCGCCACTTTCCAAGCTGCTGGGATCATCTTAGTGTACACAATCTTTTGGGCTTCATTCTTCAATGTGGCAAGGTCGGTTCCAGTTGGTACGGCGCCTTGCATGCCGTCCTGGATCAGGCCGTACAGGTCAGAAAGGATTCCCACGGCACCCGAGAAGATCTTGTTGACGTAGTTTGCTTCAGCTTCCATCCATTTGCCGATGAACTTGCCCATCGCCTCTGTCAGGTCGTTCTGGAGATCTGACGCGGTGGGAAGATGGTCGCGAGCCATTGTGATGGAAAGCGTGATTGCGCTGTTGAAGGCATCCTTCGCGACACCACGCCAGTCATCGTTATCGAAGATTTTGGCAGTCTTGATGACGGTGTTCCAGCTGTAGGCGGACCCAAGGCCAATGGCAAAAGCGAACGAGCTGAGGATCTCTCGCATCACAGCTGCGGAATCCGTGAGCTGGGGAGCGAAAGTCTCGGTGAACTTGCCCATGGAGCTCTGCATCTGGTTCATGGCGGAGTCAAGGCCGTTGTAACGATTCTGATGTATCTGATGAATCGAAACGAAGGAGTTGAGGATCAAGTAGCCTGCTGGGAAAGAAGTATCGTCGCACTGAATCATGGTGTTACAGGTACCGTCTCCCACATCTTGACAGTTCATGTGCTCCGGGCCATGGAAAAAGTTGCTGACGGCCATGGGGAAAGGAAGAGTATTCTGGTTCTCCCCAGGAGCTTTGGAGTTCCAAGAGTTTGCAACAGCAGACCAAGCGCTCCGGGTATCGACGGCATTCCAGCGCAGGTCAGGTCTGTACGATGCATCCGTGATCTCCTTTACTGAGCATGTAGCCTGGGACCAGCTGAGTTGGCGATCATTTAGCAAAGAGAACCCAGTTTCAGAGTCATCATGGCCGATGGAAGGAACCGGGGAAGTAATGACAAAAGGGAGAAGCAGGGAAATAGAAAGTAAATGTCTAGGGGAGAACGTCATATCTCTTTCAGTTGGTGTGATTTTGGAATGAATGGAGGAAGTTGGGCTGCAGCTCTTGCTCTGAGTCTTGCTAGCTATCTTTCTCTACCAGCGAACTGGAAAGGTATTTATAACAAATATTTCGTCCTCCGGTCTACAAATTGGTCAGCCTCTACAAATTGCTTTATCATAATCATTTTACTCAGGGTAAGCGGTGTCTCTCATGATCTTCTTTCACATTAACATGGAGCGGCCGCAGTTGAAGCGATCTCGAATGTTGCTATACGACGCCGACGTGATTAAGAGAGTCGTAAGTATGCCCATTTGCCCGAGCAGAGATAAAGATTAATTTAGTGTCAACTTACCGAGCATGGCAGGAGGGCTAGTCTATGCGGCTGAGTTTCACCATCATCCTGCAGGATTGTTTAGTTTAGTCCTTATAATAGAACGTACGCGTTGGGCTGCTAGGCTTGTTGATAGACCTAATACGTGCTAGAATTAGCCCACGTGGGCTGCGACGGCTGAAAGTTCTCCACTATGTCGGTCAACGATTATGCTCTAGGACACTTGTTGTTGATTATGGTTGCAATGAAAACTCTATTACTAATGATACAAGTGATTTTTGATGATGAGGCAAGCAAAAGATTTGTCATTAGTTATCTAAGTTAAATAATACTTAAATTTAGAATTGTATTTTATATTACTGATTCAAACCTCTGCTGTGACGAGCTTTGTCCTCAGTAGTTATTTCATGTTAGTCAATATAAGGTCTCTTGAACCTTAATCTTAAGCTCACTTCTGAATAAATAGCTGTTAATCACGTATAGGCTTGTGTAAATAACATATCACTGTATCACAGAACTGGTCATGGCTGAAGCGAAGCTAATTCATATAGGGTTGTTAGCTTTTGATAAGGGGAATTGTTTTAAGATAAGCAAGGTCAGGCTGATCTGAGCCGTAGATTTCCCGACACCATGCTATCAGAAGTGCAGTTTTTGTAATCGGAGACACCGCCTTGCTACCCCTAGGCCAAGGTTTACCTACAACACCTAAGAGAACCAAGATATCCATACCCACATGCCCAAAGCACAGAAAAGGGAGTGGATTAACACTCTCAGGTAGTGAGTTGTGCTACCAGGAGTGAGTAGGTTACCCTATTGTCTGTATCAAGTAATTTATTCTCTTCCGCAGACAGCTCTCTTCTGTAAAAATATTTCCTTGGCACCCGCTGTTAGCACTCTGCTAGGGTAGAGAATTTTTGCAGGCTAAAATGGCAACAAAAGCAGCTGTGGGGCTAACGGGACCCTAACAGCTGCCTGAAGAAAGGGATTCAGAGAGTTGACCTTTCTTCACGACGAGTGTCTGCAACGACATTGAGCTTCGCGAGCTCTTGACATCGCCTTCGGGCGCTACTTCTCACGTGTTATTTGCTGCTTCTTCTTACCCCGATATTCCGGCTTCGCGAGCCTGCGACAATCCGGGCTCTGCGCCCCTCGACTTCCCGTACGACCGACTTCTGCCGCCCTGGCTGCCCAGACGACATTCGCGGCATCTTGCCGCTCGACATTGAGGGTCGTCGCACCCTCACACTCACACTCACCTGCAGCTTTGCGCTGCCTCGACCGACCTCTGCAGCTTTTGCTGCGCGAACAACACCAGCAGCCGCTAGCTGCTCGACTTCTTGGGCCCTCTGGTGCCCTTTTATCTCGACGCACGGGCACCAAATAGCTCGCTGCCCTTTTTGCAGCTCGGAAGCTGCTTGACCGATCTCTGTAGTCATGTACTGCCCAGAGAACCTCTTCTTCTTTGCAGCCTCGGCTGCCGCCTGGAACACGACCGGGCTTCGGCAATTTGTCTCACTGGCTGAGACCACGTGACAAAACCGCTGGGTCGAAATGGTACGGAGCTTACCTGGAGACCGAGGAATGAGGCGACTACCTCGTCCACAGAGCAGCGTTCTAGCCGCCTTGGGGTTTTCTTCCGCAAGGGTTTTCCCCAAGGATGCACGGTTCTAGGGTTGCAGCTACTGGCGATCTTAGGGGATCATGGACTTCCTGCCTCAGGGTATGGAAAGCTAGTTGATCTATCTGTGCAAGAGAATTCTAGGCTGGAGAGGAATAGTTCCCGCTGACGGGATGACCTCTTGAAAGTAAAGCGCCTTTGTGCCGATGATATGCTGGATGAACTAGATAGAAGCGTTGCTGGAGGGAAGCTCTGCTGAGATCAACTGTATTGATGTCCATGGGACGTGCTTCACCGACAACTGCTATAGAGCTGGCTACGAGTAGAGAGGTGCCTCTTGGAGGTAATGAGTACAGAAAACGCTCGAGCATGTATACGGCTCCGATCCCAGAGGCCTTGCAGATGATCCGAGCGAGAATCAGCAAGGCAGCGATTGTAGATAGTTTAGCTCAGCACGTCCTGTGCTCAATTAGGAGACTTTTTGGGGCCTACGGTCCCCCGGACGAAAAATATACATACATATGCAAATCCAATTCTCCAAATAGATTAGGAGTATTCCTCATTTTGCGAAAAGAGTCGCCGCGATATTTATTGCGGAATCGATGTTCAATGCTGTTGCGGTACCTATGTATTTGGCATCAATTACACTGCTTACCGCAAGCCATCCTCAGTGGTATTGTCCTTATCCAGAAAACCCTCTTGCTCGACGGTCTGAAGGTCTTTATTGCTCATTCTAATTTCAGATAGCAGACTGGTATTATATAACTTCGCCTAAAGGGTGGACTGATGACCACATAGGCAAAGAGTTTATCTGCCCCAGACGACACCTGCTGACGAGTCAGACGCTAGACTGATCATTTTCGATGGTCACGGAAGCCATGCAACAGTATGTCCTTCATTTTCCCCATCTCAAGATCAGTGCCGAGTGATGGAAGGATGAATGGATGGCCACGTGCTTTCTGAACAACGTTTATTGCTGCTATCTACCAGCACACTGCTCTCATGGACTCCAACTACTGGACAATGGAGTATTCAATGCCTCGAAGGCTGCATATCGACGAGAGTTGGAAAGGTTCGCTTCGTTGACTGATTCCGCTCCAATGGACAAGGTCAATTTCATCAGGACCTACGCCAACGCTCGCCGAGTTGGAATGACAAACAAGAACATATTGCCTGGCTGGAGGATCACTGGAAACTGACCAATTTCACGTGCGAAAGCGTTACGGCACCCAGAAATCCAACAAGATAGGCCAAACGGCAGCCCACGGTGGCCCCGACGATGGACTACGCTTCAAACGTTTGGTCCCACCGATGCGGGTGGAGGGAGACCAGGTGGCTGAACGAGGCACAGAAACTGGGTGCGCAAGCCATCACAGGAGCCTTCAAGACGGTTTCGATGGCAGTGGCGGAAGCTGAAGCTGGTATTCTACCCATCGGTGAACGCCACGCGCAGGCCGGCACACGGCTCTACGTCAACATGCAAACACTGCCGAAGGCGCACCCGCTGGCGACACTTAGGGTGAGGGAGACACGGAGGTATATGTCGCCGTTGACGAAACTAGCACTCGCCCACGATGGCGCAATAGAACGGATGGAAACGATCGAGCCGTATGCACTACCACCGTGGCATAGACACATGGTGGTGGAGTACGATTCAGACAAGGAGGCAGCGGCATATGTAGATACAGGTGACGACGTGACCGAGACCAGCAACCTGAGACAAGTGCTCATCGCAACGAGCGCCTCAGCGAGAAACGGACTAGTCGGCATGGGCGGCATTGTGCGCAACACCGCCAGCGGAGGAGCGAATGATAATATTGTAGCAAAGTACTCCGCCACTCTTGGCCCGAGAGACGAGCAAAACGCATACATGGCCGAGCTGGAAGCAATAGCAATGGTCCTAAGGTGCATGCCTGATGGACTCCAACATCAAGATATCATCGTTGCGACACGAAATCAATCAGCGCTACAAGCGATCGCGAAACCCCGACAGCAGTCAGGGCAAGGCGCCATCCGGGAGATCTACAAACATGCGAGACGACAGGAAAAGGGTAGCAACACCATTAAAATGCGCTGGGTATCGTCCACGAACGAGTCTTTCACACTGGAAGTAAAAGCAAAGACCGAAGCACGAAAGGCAACAGAGAGCGGATGTAAAGCAACGAAACCGCCGCATCAGGTCGATCGACCCTACTGAGAGTACTACTGGCACAGCGCAGACGGCTCATGGTGCTACCAGAGAGCGTAGGCGGCTATTCGAAACGGCTCGACAAGGCGCTGCCCGGCAAACACATGCGCATACTATATGACGCCCTGAAGAGACGCGAATCTGACATCCTGGTGCAACTACGAACGGGAATGGCACGAGTCAACAGGTATCTGCACAGGATAGGCACAGTAGAGACGGATATATGTGACTGTGGCCAGGAAGAAGAAAGGATCGACCATTTCCTCTTCCGATGTCCACGGTGGGACGAGCAACGAGAACACATGCGAATTGTCGACCGGGAAATGATGGGTGATCTTCCATTCTTCCTGGGAGGCAAGACAGCAGAGGACGGGCACAGGTGGAGCCCGAACTTGAGAGCAGTGCGAGCAGCGATCAAGTTTGTGATAAGCACAGGTCGTTTGGATGTTACACAGACATAAAAAACATACCAACAAACCAAACAAGATAATAAGAACTAACATAGTACAGCCTCTGGTAGACAGACCAGGCTTCAGCCGCTGAAGATGGGACGCTGAACACTCGGAGAAGTTGGCCTTCAAGCAGGCCTGTCGTAGGGACAAGCGAGGCTGGGAAATGTAATGTGATGAAGAGTAGGGATTGGTGAGGTTTCAGGGTCTCAGGACCAGAAGTCGGAAAAGAATGTAACGAGATTTAATGTCGTGGGCCCTATGAGGCGTATCCTCCCGGGCGGAATACATTCATTCATTCATTCCACCGGTAAGACCCCTCTACCAGTAAGCAAAAAGAATTGTTCCCCATACAAAATTTAATTTTTCAACCTCAAGGGAAAAAATTAACAAAAACAGTACAAATAAATTTATCTCCCTAATTCGGGTTAGGATCGAATGAATTTTAATATTTTCTCGGTCTTTTTACTTCACAACCTCTGCGGGTGCGTACGACGGGTAACTCTTCCGCCTCCGAATTTGAACCTTCATCCTCTTGCATCCCTCCCACCTCAATCACATCCTCAACAGCCCCTGTCTCTTCAATTGCTTGGTTTGACTCGGAAAAGGTTTTATCAGCCACTAGAGCCTCGACTAATGTCATGAACCTCTTGTTGGGATTGGATATCGTCTTCCTCCTCCTGCCTTTAATTAACTGGCTGATTCCTTCCTTCATACTGGCCTTTTATACCGTTATCAAGGCTATCTTTAGAGTTCCTCACGATAAATAGCCTTCAAGGCATTTAAAGCCCCATTAAATAGTAGTTGGAGGCAATGAGAGCATTGAGCTGCCAGGTAACTACAATATATGTTGTTGAAAAAGCAGGTAGCCAGCCACCCATCCTGGATTTTAAGTCAGTGACATTTATGCTTCAGATCAGGTAGATGCTCATGAATTCATGACTTATACGGCCATCTAATATAATAAGCCTGGAACCAGGCTCATCTTCTGGCCCGGTTTAAGGCGGATAGACTTCTTTGAGCCACTCGACTGCCATATGGTTGTCCGTCCAGCCATTGTCAGAAGTGATGTAATACCAGTCGGCTATCTTCTCGAACTCATTGGTAAACCGCTGTTGCTGAAACTCTTTGCCTATGAAAATAATCTATGGTTTCAGGAAACAGCCATCTGCTGCCACGGCTTCGATGAAGCTAGTCCAAGCGCGGGACTGAGAGCCTTTGAGGACGGCCTTCCTCTTCGGACCACTGCTCCGATACCCCATGAATCCAAGCCTAGATTCCCAATAGATTAGTGAGTTTGATGACAGAAATGATAAATACTTACCAAATCCAGCCATGATACCGCCCTCATCGATATTAGCTGTGTTCTTAGGCTTGATCTAACTATATTCACTCTCCTAGATATTAAGTACTAATTGACGGGTATTGGGATAAACCAATTGAATTTTGGGGTCTCCTAGCGCCTTCATATCTTTGACTTGATAACTGGATGGTGTTTTATGAACCTAGCTATCCAGTGTGCACCGATATCCCTTTCCCGGACCTGGCTGTCACAAGAGCGCAGCGACGGCGGCACGAACTCAATTATGCGAAGGAGTATAGCCCAAGGCCTCTTGCCGTATTATCCAGGTGACTAATTTTACCGCTTGAGACTTGGATAATAACCGAGAAGGCTGGATGATCTCGGACTTTGGCGGTAGGCGTCTTAATTAGTAAGAGATGAGTGGTCTGAGGGATCTTATGCTTCTGAGCGGCTTGGTCCTGGGAGAGGCCATTATCTGTAATATATAATATTGCTTCTATAGCATAATTCTCTGTATAAGGCATTCGAGGCATTTTTTAAAGCGATTATAGGAGGCCGGCGTTGATAAAATTTGATAGAGCTTCAGGGAGGCTGGTTCACAAAGGAGGCATTTTAAGAAATTTTACATTAATGCCATGCGACCATACCGCTTATGTGATCAAAAAAGTAATGTAATAATATCAAACGGCACGGCATTCTGAATACGACAGATATTATCCCATGCTAATAGCTTCAATCTTGGCCAATCGCCGTGTAATTGAAGTTGGGCATTTTGTATGGGGAAATTTTGTTTTTGCTTAACGTACATGATAAGCTTATGTCACAGACAAGCACGTGTCACAGCATACTGTGCACCTAAAAGTAGCCTACCCTATAGTATTTTATTCCTTAAATAAAATAGCTAGAAATCTAGAAAGTTTATTTCTTAGAATAGTATAGTTTATTATATAAGAAAGTATTTTTTAAAGATTTTTATCTATTTTATTTTCTATAGAAAACCTTAAAACACAGTGCATCTTACAGTGTAAAGAGACTTTCTTATATATATCTATTAAGAAAATAGTTATAATTTTTATAAAAATAACACATTAAAGACATAATTGTTAAATATATTATAATATACTTTTAGCTGTTTATAAGCTAGGTTGACATTTTAAGAATAATTTAAAAAACTCCATTTAAAGTGAAAACTGGCTTGTGACACATGCTTGTC
>JAAOAN010000653.1:0-135933 GCA_013396205.1 Fusarium mundagurra
TTTCCACAGCTCAAGGGATACTGTAGATATATAATCTAACCTCATAGCCATCTTTCTTTTTATATAAATTTACTTTTTGCCCATCAATCATCCGTTCACCCTCGTAACTGTCCATCCTGATACCACCATGGATCCCTCTTCCCTCACTTAAGAGACGTCCAAAATGGGGGACGATGTTGAGCGAGTCGGTTCAATAGACGTTGGAGGTGTTAGTATGGTTAGCAAATTTCCATCTTTCTATTTTTTTTGTCCCTTATATAAGACCATAACACTGTTTTCATAGACCAAAAGCGGTATTTTGGAGCTTGAAGGTGATGCCTTGACAGCTGCTATCTTGGACTCTGTCAATCATCGCCGCTTGAACCCTCGACACATTCAACTGACAGCCTTCACCGGCTCCATCGGCGCGTACGCCCTTGTCTTAGCCATACAATCTCTTCATGCTGATACGAAACAGTGCCTTCTTTGTCGCAATTGGTTCTGGAGTACTTTCTGGACCTTTGTGTCTTCTGCTAGCCTTCATATTCTGGGTCACAGTGGTATTCTCTGTTGCACAATGCCGTAAGCTCAACTCCAGCATCACTGGGTCTCCTGCAACTGACATCTTGTATAGAGATGGAGATCGTTACACTCTTCCCTCTCGATGGATCTTTCATCCGTTTGGCAAGTCGCATGGTTGATCCAGCTCTTGGGGTAGCTGTTGGGTGGAACCACTTTGTAAGTCAAAACAACTTTATTGCATTTACATTTCTGCCTGTACTGACTCCATACAGTTCGCTCAGACTTCTGATGTCATCTTCGAGGCTACCATCATCAATACACTTGTCGAATATCAATTAAGCTCCGATTATCTCCTTGACAACCTTAGAAATATTGTCAGGCTGGCTAACGGTGGGCACATGTCCGCTATCAAAGCTGTGCACCGCAACCTCCTTTCCACTTGATGCCTTGACACCTTCAATCATTGCCCGCTGGAATTGGGGCGGGATGATCTGGTCCTGTTCACACACGATATAATGCACTTCGACATCATTGTATCCAGGATACGTCAGTGGTTCCCGGAAGCTTGGTGTTGAGTGCTCCGGCATCTGCTTTGCCAGTTCAAAAGCTTGGTCGAAAGGCAAGTCAGAGAAGGTATGAGTCGCGTGACCCTTGGGATCAAGAGTCATGTAGTCATCCTGGATGTGATGATATCAGCGCAAAGTTCTGGAACTGAAATAGTTGAAGTGTACCTTGAGATCGAGAAAATCAGGCAGGGCTGACCCAAATGCATCCAAGTTGGAGACACCAGGTTGCAACACAACTGATGCGAGATAGATAATCTTGTCGACTCCTCCTTGCTTTCCCTCGGCTTCGCGAGCCTTTCGCGAGAGCTTGCTGAGACACTGAGTTCCAGGGATGCCTCCATAGGAATGGGTCATTAGAACGACCTCCTTCCCCTCGTCGAGAAGCTTGGAAACAACGTTTGTGATCTCGTCGGCATCGTCGCTCATTGTCGCAGGCGGGAGACTACCCCGCTTGCCAACCGACGGCGTATCGATAACGCGCGAGTCGATGCCATGTCGCTCGAGACTCTCTGTGAACACACGATAGTGTTTAGATGGGGCAAATGATCCAGGGACGATCACGATAGTTGGAGTTGCCATTGTTGATATTGCCTGTGGGGTTGAAAAGGTATGAAGAGCAAGCAATTTGTTGAAAACTGAGAAAGAAAGCAATCGTGTCCTTTTGTATGCGTTTGTGCTGTTGGTTGGTTGGTTGTACGACGTTTGTAATCGGATTGCAATACCCAGCCATCCCCGCGTTTTCGGAGGAGATATGATTTCGTCTGATTGGTAATTTTGTGGAAGCGTTGCCTGAATGAGTAAAAGCACCGCGAACCAACACCTTCAGCGATCGAGCTTGAGCGTGATCCTGTCAGCCCTAAATTCCTGCGGCCTGCAGAGCCGAGGCTTGGAGTCGGCTGCATCAGATATTGAACATCGATTAAGAAAAGTGCTTGGAGGTTTGCACAGATTATCGTATGTCTGAATAACTTGGTCATCTTTGCATGCTCTTTTCTCTGATTGCCCTCGTATGCTGTGTAATCATTCTAACTCCATGCAGTGCGGGCACCTGCACACGCTGATTGCAAGCTTGGGCGGAGTTTTCCGGGATCCTCAATCACAAATTCGGCAAGCGTCAATTGAAGGAAACCTTTTAAATGGCAAGATGAGCTTCTTTATGATTCTGGGTTGAAGAATCTCGCGGGTAACTTTTGTTTCGCGTACTGAGGCCATTGATCTACAAACGCTGAAAGAAAGCAGTTTCAGGGTTCGGTAGAGCCAACAGCGGGTATATCCACTGTCAATAGCGAAAACCCTTCGGAACAGGGCCCTTTCACGGACAATTATTCACCATTGATCGACTTCATTTATTTTTGGCATTCTTATTAGACGCGTAGCTCTTGGCTTTGTTTTACTTTGCCTTCTTCCAATTGTTCTATTCTCGTTTCTTTATTCCCCAGCGCTCGTCCCTCCATTGGCTCTCGTGCAGCGCCTAACAAAGGCCCAGTTTCGCTAAGCGCCTGGTCTTAGCGGCTCCCAGCAAACGATTGGGGCTCCATGAATAGCGCTGGGTCCCTTTGTCAACGGCCTCGTTTCATTGTCGATTGGCTCTTGATTGTCCAACATGAGAAAGCGCATCAGCGTCTATTCACGATATTGATCATTGATGCTGTATAAAGACGCGATGTTGTTCTTCTGTTGGTTGTGTTATCCAAATCACTATCGCTTTACGATTCTTCGTCTATTTATCTCTCTCTTTTTCTACACTGCTGTGCAGTTCAATTCCATTCTTTGGTCATCTATTGTCAACACGCGAAACACGCATATCATCTTCAACAGCAACACTTTAATACCGATAATCCAACTTCATCATGGGCAAATTTGACAACGCTATCAAGGCTGGCCAGACCGCCATCGAGCTCGGCAACACTGCTAGATCCTTCGCTGGGGCGACCTCCGAATTTCGCGCTGCAGACAAGAAGGAAATTGGTCGACAGGCTGGTCGCCACGCCTTCAACGAGGGCGCCGAGACCGGAAAGACCATGGGCAAGACTTGGCTCAAGACCTTTGAGACAGTTCCTCGCATGGTCTGTCGAGGTCTTCAGTTCCTCTTCGCTATCATCGCCTGCGGTTTCTACGGCCATCGCGTCGATAAGGCTCAAGACACCGATTACGGCTTCTCACCAGAATGGTACTTTGCTCTCGTCGTCGCTGGCCTCTCAGCCACCACCGCCATTCTCTTCGTCGTCCTTACTCCCCTCGGCGCTCTTCCCCTCATCGGCAGTAAGCTCAAGCTCCTCAAGACCTACCGCGCTTTCGCCTGGGATCTCATTCTCTTCATCACCTGGCTCGTCGTCTTCGGAATCTTTGCTGGCATCTTCCTCCACCGAGATAGCGACGACAAATATAAGGGCGCTAGCACCGGCGCCATGAAGACAGCCGTTTGGATTGACCTCGTCAACTCTATCTTGTGGCTCACCTCTGGTGTTTACGGTTGCATCAAGACTTTCTTGGGCGACAAGGCGGACGAGATGACGGACAAGGTCGGACAGAAGCTGTTTACCAAGAAGCAGAAGCCAGCTAAGGAGGTTGGCTATGCCGAAAGTGTCTGAACACTGGCAAAACAGTTACATCGGGGTTTTCGTGTTTTTATTGCGCATTTTCTTATGTCAGAGCCGGCGTTCTTCGCATCTTTCACATTTAGAATAGATCTATCTCTATCTCCCGATGAATACAAGATATCAGGTACTTGTTCTATGTACCGAACAAATACTATGTTTTTGAACCATGATTGCAAATAGTTGAGACCTAGCCTACCGTTTCCATTGCAATTCAATCTTAACCTCTGTCTAGTTCCCGAATCAGCTTTCAGGTATGCCATAACTCTCTAGTCTTCTTCTTTGTCGAGGTAGCAAGACAAGACCGTCTGCAATTGTTCACAATCCAAAGGACAGAGAATGAAGTACAAAGAGTAACCTGATGTGTTGATTCTCTCAAGATCCTCCCACGGCCCTATTCTGCCCTGGTTCATTCATGCTTCTTGCATTTTATAGCTGCCTTCCCGAGAGCTGATATTCACATCAAAATCTTGCCGAACGCTTCACCAAGCCCGCACTCAACCAGCCATGCTTCCAGTGCCTTCATATCACCACGATTCCCTCTCGCTCCTCTCTTCTCAATAATATCCGTGATCTCCTGCATATCCAAAAATGCACGCTTCAGATCCGTCGCTTCTTCTCGATATCTCTCGCTGACCTACTCTCACTGTCAGCCTTCCCCTTCCCCATTCACATAATTGACATACCTTTTTGTGATGCGCAGGGATATCGCCCCAACTTTCTGTCTTGATGAACTTCATGAAGTCGTCAATGGCGACCGATCCCCCTTCTAGACACAAGATTCCCGGCTTCCCAGCTAGGAGAAAGCCAGTGAGACCGTAGGTCGGTGCATAGTTGATGAAGTCGTCTCTCTTTGCCCTTGTGCTGATCGAGGGGAAGTAGAACCAGACTCTGACTAACGATGCGTCTACTTTCGGGGCATTTGCAATTTCTGCTTGCTTCAAACTCAAGAGGTGTTGAGATGCGGCGTCTTTTATATGCTCAATGACTGAAAGAATATCTTCTTCAGGAATCTCAGTGTTCAACTTTGTGACATCTCCTTTGCTCATCCAATTCGGTTGTTGTATCCTGGTCTTTATTGGCGGTGGTTCTGTTAGTTCTTCTTGTTTTTGACATTTCAACGGTACTGTCAATGTGAGCTGTAAAGTTCTTGTTGTAGAATCGTCGTCTTCAACATCGACCCTGAGCTGGAGATTTATGATTGTCTCTGAGAACTTTGGTTCGGCTTCCCCGTCACTTCCACACCAGTCCCTCAATCTCTCAATCAAACCAGACGCAGCAGCGTCAATAGCTATCGCATCATCCGACGCATACATCGCCATGAGGAGGTCAATCTGGCCTAATTGGAGCTCCATGAGCTCTTTCGGCAAGGCATTTTGGGAACCCTCATCAGAAGACATGGCGCCGAGAACAGTCTCTCAGCAGCTTTTGAGATCAACAAAAGGGCAATACAGATTTAGTGTCGCCGAAATAACAACCACTTTACGGGTGATTCGTAGAAATTGATACGCGGCTGGAGAAAAATCACCAATCACGTGAGGAATAGATATCGGCACCGCTGTCGCCATCTTATCCAAAGCTCTTATCCAAAGCTCTTATCTTATCGTGATTTCTGTCAGCTACCCTGGGCTGAGTGCAACGACTGCAACAAAGAATGGAATTGGCTAAGAGCATTGCAAAGAGGTACAATCTGAGATAGCTCTTTAAGGCCAGAAGATTTCTTTTATTTTTCTTTTTATTTTGCCTCGTTCCAGCCCCCCAGCATGAATCTCGCCTACTCAGCATCATTCATAGTGGATATCATTGTTCGACCAATATCGAAATTATTCTATAAGTATGGTGAACTTCACACAAATGATATTTCATTGGACGTAGGCTCTCAAGCCATGTTTATCATTTCCCGAATGACAGAAGATGCGCATCATATCGTCCGTTAGTGACGTCTTGCGTAAACATTAAAATGACCGTGTTCGCTCCTTGAATGACGCTCAGATGATGGACCATCCAGCTAGCGAGCACTACAAATAGTCTAGGCTCTGAAAGCCAAATACTGCTTCATACCAGTCAAATACTAAACAGATATCAACTCAAAATACAGTTCATCAATATTAATATGGCTCAATCAAACGTCGGATATCCTTCTTTATATGAGGACGGAGACCAGCGCCATTATAGCAGGGAGGAAGTTCGTGAAGAGGGTCGCACGCACCCCAACGTCAATCCCGAGGGCTACCGTAAGTTCTTCAACCCTTTTAATCATTGAGTTATCTAACTGGTTCTAGTACACAAAGAGGGAATAATGAATGAGCTCCGTGAGGCCGACGTCAGTTCTCAATTTCAAGCATAAGATTGGTGGCTAAGTTTCATAGACCGGCAGGATAGTTGCAGATCGTATGAAGCATGAACCAGGCTTCGCAGTAAGTATTATCAGAATATTTGCCATTCAGGTGGTCACACAAACATCTAACTGCTTGCCCAGGCCACCATGCATGGAAACAAGCCCTCGCGGGGTGCTGAAATCGACGCTGAGCTCGCACGGGAAGACGCAGAGCAGCTTGAAAAGAAGAAGGGCAAGACGGACAGCATGCCTGGAAAGAAGATGGAACACAACACTAGCAAGAGCGAGTGGGAGCAGCAGATGGACCAGGAGGAGGAGGAGGCTCGCGCTAAGCATAGCAGCCGTTGAACAAATGATCATGAAGGTCAGGTTATGACGTGTGTTGTGCGTAAGACAAATAGCACTCAAAAGTAGAGCTCAGATGGTCTCAATGGATTAAATGGTATGGCATGCTTCTAAAAAAAAAAAAAAAAAAAGTGCACTTCTTCCAGTGCAATGGTGAGATGAACAGTCAACCTGGAACATCAACGTAACTCAAGAGATTGAACCCGGGCGCTTGAGATATCCACTACGCTGCAGTGTATCATTCAGCTCGTTTTTCAAAGGAAGACTACTAAAGCGTAGGTTTCAGAAAGGTGACTTATGATGGAAGAAAGATGTCATGAAGCTGGGCAATAAGTGAGCAGGCAAGTTCTCTCTCAGCAATGGCAACCCAGTCAGAAAGAACATCACTATTTCCATAGTTCAAGTGTCAGATATTTCGATTTTATTGGTTTTATTCGGCCGTGAAGGTATTAGGTTCATACAGTCGTAATCGAACAATTAAAAGTACAGGAGTATATGACTCGCCATGCATCTCCTCCTTCAAACCCTCCCTAGATGTGGATTTCCACCACTTATTACTCCATTAAACCATATCCTCGCCACGAGCACCAGTGCCGACAGGTCGTCGGGGAATAGAACCGTTGTTGTAACCGTTGCCATGCATGTGCTCAGATCCATCACTCTTCAGGCCGTGGCCATGTCCATGTCCAAGAGAGCTACCACCGTGCGATCCCCAGCCAACCTTGCGAGTGAAGACGGCGTCAACAAGCTCAGCACCACTCATGGAGTAGTTGAAAGGAGCGCCACGGTTGAGGGGGATGTGGTTGAAGCGCCAGTCCCAGACAGCGGCGTAGGTCATTCGGTAAGCGGAGAAAGCAAAGACAGTTCCAATGATCGCACCGGCAAGGACATCGTGGAAGTGGTGGTACTTGTCGATGGTGAGAGCTCCACCGATAAGAACGGCGCCGAGAAGAGGGGCGTAGGTGACAATGAGCTTCCACATGGAGGGATGGTAGTTGGAGAAGACCTTGAGCTTGGCGTTGAGGTAAAGGTACAGGTAGACGAAGCCAGCAAAGGCAGCAGTGGTGTGACCACTGGGCATAGACTCAAGAGCATCGTTGATCTCGCTCTTGTCGCCAGTGCAAATGTCGGGAGTGTAGTAAAGCTGGAGATATCCCTTGTTGTTGTATCCTCCCATGGTGCGAGCGCGAGCCATGTCGGGCTTGCAGACCTCAAGGAAATGAGGTCGGAATCCACCGATGAGCCACTTGACAAAGACCTGGAAAACGGCGGCAGTAATGAGGGAGTAGAGAAGACCGATGACAGCGTTGTTGACATCCCAGAATGAGCGGATGCGAATCTGCATCACCAGGAAGACAAAGATGGGGACAAGAGCAGCCAACAGGGCAGCGGCCCAGATGGGAATGATCTCGCCTCGGAGAGGATATCCGTACTCGGGCCAGACAATCTCGCCATCGGAAAAGGTAACGGGGAACGATCGAGCGGGCGCGGGCTTAGCAAAGTAGACCTAAAGATTTGTTAGACGGGTGATTAAGTTTGAAGCGATCAAGACTTACACCAAGACCGATAGCGCCCATGCAGGCCATGGTGACAATGTCAAGCCATGTTCCCTTGAGCCATTGTCCGAAAGTAGGGCGTCGCGACATGGGGAGAGGGTCGTGAACCGCCTTTTGGTGGTGACGGGTCTTTGTACCAGGCGAAGCCCGGTGAGGGGACTTTTCTCGATGGAAGAAAGGCATGTTGGCGATTTGGTGATGCTAGATAACGATGATGAAGGAAAAGCCGACCACGAATTGAGTGGCCTTGCACCCAAAAATTAATAGGTACTGAAAGAACTTTGCTGGCTCTTGTCCTGCCGTTCACAAACAATTGAGGCTGCTTTGCCCTTCTATAAATCCATGGAGAGGGACAGGTGACACGCGACATCGCGATTCATTGCTGTTGACGTCACTAACGTCATTCAAGCGTTTCACGCCAGCACCAATAACACAGCAACAGCGATGCCCTGTAGGCCCTGTAGGCCCTGTAGGAACCTGTCACAGCATGCAAATTCATTTTGCTACGTAAAGCCACAGTCGACGTCATTGCTCAAAATCCTTTTTTTTTGTTCCAGGAAAAAGTGAGCCTTGGACGGCAGACTCATGCCGAGCGGGGCTTGCAGGCGGCACATTTCGTGCCGGACAACCAATCATGGCCTTGGCAGTTGGACAAGGGATGTGTCTTGGCTTGGGACAAGTGTGGCTTGATTCTGACGATCTGTGTTGTTTTGGCTAATAACACGGGAATGAGCATCGATCGATGCTTGGCCAAGGCTCTTGAAACCTGCTAATTTGTGCTGATGATTCAGTGTTTAGCTCATAGTTTGAACCGGAGCGCAAGTCCGTGATGCTCTGTCTGGGCAAAGATTACAGAGTTCATTGATGAGCAGGTCAACTGATGTCAGATCCAGAGGCGGGTAACCTTTTGTTGACCCAGAGATTATGATGCACTAAAGAATTAACTCTAAGACGTTAAAATATCCATAATTCAGTTAAACTTTAGAGCTGTAAATAACCTTGAAGCTCAAACAGTCGAGATGCTAGGGGATGGTGGCTGATGCTGTGGCTGACCAACATGTCAGATCGGGCTCATTAGTCCAAATACGAAGCTGTCCCAAAAACAAGATTTCAGCAATTTTTCAAGCAGTTCTCGTCATATTTTCCGCCAAGCCGGGATCGACTGAATGACAAGAGTATTCTAAACAAATCGGCGATTTAACTACGTAGCAAGCAGCGATATGATCGAGTTCAAGCTATATTTCGGAAGCTTATGCGAAAATCATTCTTGGTGTTGAAGTGGACAAGGGCTGAAGTCTCGGCATACGACAAGAGCCCCATCACAGCACCACAAAAACACCGAGCACTAGACGAATCACGAGTTGACCGATTGCGACCTTCTCGATTTTGACACAATGATGCAATAGTTGACGCGCGTCGGAATCCTCTCGCGAGTTCGAGATAACAAGAACAAGGTCTGTCAAGAAAAGTCTCAAGTGTCACTTGATGTTGGAACAGGACGCACATTCTCACTCATATCAGACAATTAGATATTCAACTCATACATAGAGTAATCTTCATCGAGAAATAGAATAGAATGCGTGTTCGGGCGAATTACATGCCATTGATTTTAATCAATGATCTGAGTCACTACCCATTACCTCCCTCTTCATGGTTTGCTCGCAGACATTCATCGTGAACCGTTGCAATAGGACATCATATCAGCAACGACCAGGTAAATCAAACCCCTTAAGGCTTCTTGCACTGTCCGGCCTGGATGTTGGCAGGGTTCTCGCAAGTGTTGCACTTGATTACATTGCCAGCTCCCTTGCTAAAGTTCAGGATATCGTTGTCGTTGTTCTTCAGGGTGTTTCGAATGACAATGTTATGGTTGGCCTTGGGAGCTTTACCGCCGAGATTAATGCATGAAAGAGAAATGGGCTGTTCGGGAGTAACAACACAAGTATCGTCGTAGATGAGGATGCCGACTCCTGCACCGACTCCTCCAGTGCCACTACCACGCTGTCCCTCAATAGTATTGTCGCGAACAAGAGTTCCGACAGCGCTGTCGAGAATGATACCAGAAGAGGTCTTGCCGCACGCAGCAGGAGTTGGGCCGATATAGTTGTGCACGATCTTGGCATCCTTCACACCAGGATCGACAAAGATACCGATACAGTTGTCGTGGAGGGTGTTGTACCCAACAAATGCACCATTGGTCTGAACGCAGACACCAATTGCGTGCGCAGAGATGTCGTTCTTCACAGTCTGCACATCAGATAGATTGTCCTGGCAGATACCGATGAAGCCGCCAGCAGTGGTAGTGATGGCGTTCTCGCGGAAGACAGTGTTGATGGAACCAAGGGTGAGAGCACCATAAGCTGGAGCATCAGTGAGTTTGTTCTTGATGATGCGGGTGTTCTTAGCGCCGATGATGGCGATATTGATGCCAGAGAATCCACTGACGCTGAAGCCAGTGACCGAAACTCCCTTGACGGGTCTCTTGACAGAAGTGACTCTCTTGTGCTCAGTCTTGTACTCAGTTGTCTGGACCTTGTAGCCAGTGATGCAGATACCAGCCTGGAGCTCATTCTTCTTCTCATCCTGAGTAAGACCAGTGCATGCATTGCGCTTGTACTTATTGGGCTTGACGAGGCGGACATTGCCACGGCCTTCAAGCTGGATGCCGTCCTTGTCAATGACGAGTTGCTCAGGGTATTCACCAGCCTCAACGATGATGCGATCACCGGGAGAGGCCTTCTTGATGGCGTCTTGGATCTTCTTGCCGGACTTGACGTAGATAGTGCGACCGTAGCCGTAGTAATTCTTGGAGTCGGAGGGAGAAGAGTACTTGTACTTGTCTGGGATAGCGCAGCAGTGCTGATCCTTCCAATTGCATTTTCCGGTTCGTCCTGTTAGAGTCAGTAACAATGTTGGAGGGTTCAGATGATGTACTGACGCATGAGGCCACCAGAGGTATCATGCTCTGAGAAGGGCGAGGCAGCGACAATGCCAACGAGACCTGCGAAGGTGAGGCTAAGCTTCATGATGGGTAATAAACGATTGTCTTGGTTTGCGAACTTGAATATGTGTCTGAGATCTGTGGCATCGCCAGACTTTATACACCATCGACACCCAACATCAAGATCATCAAGCCATCGGTCCCGAGAAAAGGGATCAAGGCTGAGGTCTCGCCCTTAGATGCAGCCATTCAAGCTAGCATTCGCTTGCTTCTACCTGAAACGGCAAGAGAGATAGCTAAGGTGAAAGCAGGACGCAAAGACGGCGTCGAATAGTGGTCAAGCCACTTTGATATGGTGTAGGGGATGAGGCGCTGATAGGTGCTTACTGCAGAGGGAATGATTTAACGTTGACGAGAAGGCGTCGCTATTGAACTTGTTCTGAAAGAAGAAAACACCATCAAATCATCGTCATCAACGTGTTTTTCTGCATTTAAGAGTCTAGATGCTCAAGCTTGAGCAGGGATGATACGACTTCTCCAATGAGCCTGTGTTGAAGGATCAAAGCGGCCGCTTTTCAAAAGAGAAACAGGAATTCCCAATGGTTTCGATAACTTCGAATGCAAGGACAACAAATTTCAGTATTGATCTGTGCGAGCATGTCGCCCAAATGAACCCCTCAGTCCTGCTCATCAACATCGCAACGACCAGGCACGCCACAGCGTCCCTTCAATACACCACTCTTGCAGCCACGAAGATCCGGCATCGCGAGGACCCGACGATATTCTTGAGGGGAAAGGGCAAAAAGGAATATGGCCCTGTGTGGCTTCGCCTTGTGCCTGAAGAAGGCGCCAACCATGAAACTATAATTCAGCCGCAAGGGCTCGATCCCCTTGGACCAAACGGTCTGACAGGGGTAGTGCATTAATCTCCGTTCTAAAACGGAGATCAACCAGCAGATGTTGAGATTGATAGTACCATAGATCCGGGACTGTTACCCCATATTTTTGTTTTTATGGTGCATCGTTTGGAAACTTGTTTCTCCCAGGGGATCTGTCTTGACTCTTACCCTGCTGGGCAAATTTCTACCTTGACTGCGACCGCCATCTTGGAGAATGCTCGGACATGTTGACTTGAGACCATTCACAGGGCTGAAGAGGCCCCCATTAAGCTGAAAACTAGTGGCATCCCCGACAAGCTTATCCTGCTTTGAATTGGCTCCCCACGACGTGGACAAAGCCGAGGCCCTGGAAATGAAGCTGGTGGCTTGGGCTGGATCGCCAAGTTTGATTCTGGGCCTTTTCAGCCCAGCGATCATCGATCGACGATTGCCAAGGCCACGTTCCTGCACTACTGGACTCTGAAGTCAATGTGAAGGAGACCCGATGAGGGGTCATGGGACCAACTGCTGGCTCGCAGCGACAGCTCTTTTGCGTCCTCGGTTGGGTTGCTTTTTGCTCTCCTTCTTTGGACAGCCTTGGGTATCTACTGTGTGGTTAGTGGCCTTGCTCACGCTGTCGCTGATCTTGGTGGATGCTGATGCGCGACTGTTGCGACTGTCTGCCTGTCTGTCGGCGAATTTGTTAGTCGATCACAGTAAACCCGCAAGCATGTTTGCTCGACCGGTCAATACCTACGAAGCAATGGTAACACAACCTTATCACCAACGCCAATCAGTTCCCAAGCCTCATGTTCAAGGTCCAACCCCGCAATCTTCCCCACACTTCTGAAGATGACGATGCATCCCCTCAACTCTCATCATCACATCATGAACAAATCACTTATCCATCATCACTTTTCATTCGAAACATCTTGTCATCATGGCCACCACCGCTGCTTCTCTGACCTCCCATGGGGTTTAACCAGCTGTTCCCGCTTCCATTGCCATCAACGCAAGCCCGCTCTTGGACACATCGTTGCAGGCGCTCAGCTCCAGCTCTGCCATTTTCTCCTCTGAGCCCCATGTCAAAGCACCCTTTGATGCCATCCGGCGTCTGTTTGATCATCTTCGAGCCAATCCTGAGAATGCATCATCTCTCAATGCTGCGTATCCCATGCGGGGCATCTTCAAGACAGCTGCGATGAACAGTGCCACTTCTGGTCAAAATTTCACCATTGATCTGTCGCCAGCTCATAACGGCCGCATTCCAGAGGCCTTGCGCGAGAAATTGGCCGGGGATGGATTCAACGAGGTCCTGGACCTCTTTGAAGAGGTCAACAGCACCTACGTCGCCCAGATTATGTCCATCATGCATGAGCTTATCGGCGCTGATCTGGGTCAAGTCCACAAGACTGGTGATCTCAACTACCGGCTATGTGACTACAACACGGATACTGCCGACCCGGCCAGTGACAACGGATGCGGCGCGCATACAGACTATGGCACCTTTACCATCATCTTCCAAGACGGAACATCAGGGCTCGAGATTGAAGACGCCGAGCAGCCCGGTCTTTGGGTACCTGTTCCTGGCGATGCAACGGTTGTCCTTGCTGGTTGGTGCGCTGTGATCCTCAGTGGAGGTAATATCCGAGCTACCCGTCATCGAGTCAGAAGAACTCCTGGTGTTCGAAGACTCAGTGCTGTTCTCTTCGTTGCCCCAGATGTCGAGGCCACTCTACGACCTCTCGAAGGTGTCAAGGTTGTGCGTCCATTCACTAAGAAGGTCATGGATGGGCAGTTGGATGTTGGGGAGTTTAAAGAGGTCATGGGCAAGAAGTGGAGACGTCGCGAGGGCAATGAGAAGTCTGATGACGGAGATGACACGGAAACACAGGACGGTGAGATTAAAAGATTCATCTGGGCCTGATTGAATTAGGTATGAGCTCCGGTGAATCTGATTGGGTCGCGTGCATCGGCAGTAGACATTTTCACTACGATCAAGCGACCTCACGGCAAGACGAGATGGCCGCATTCCTACATATATCTTACAAGGATAACAGAGACAAACAATTTCTTGATAATGTGCAATTTCACAATTCGAATTGCATAACGAAGGCTGACCGTTTTATGTCTTCTCCGTTGGGTAGTATCAATGCAAATCTCTAGCTCTGAAAGGTTAGTCCCCGAGCTGTTCCTGGTTCTAGTCGACGTCGAACCGGCTTCTCCTCACAAACATCCTCACGTGTCAAACATCTGCCTCGGCATTCACATATTCAACTTCCTCAATCGGCATAAACAAATTCCCTCAAATCTGACAGATCAATTGCTCTCGTTCTAACCTGGTATTACTCGACAGCTCATGGTAAAATTAAATTCTCTGCTAAAATGGCCTCCCAAGAAAGGTAATTATGTCGTCGCGCGTCTATCACTCATTTCATTACTCGTCCCTCATTTCCCAATTAACCTCGTAGTTTGCTGTACTTGCTTATAGCCCTTGCAAAACTGTCGTCGATGCCTTGTACCAGTGCTTTTGCGTTTCCTTGGAGGTCTTTGGGCACCTTGGATATGACTGCTTCCGAAAAGTCCTGGCTGAGGGCGCGCTGTAGGTTGAGGTTGAGGAGGATGACAGGGCTGACTTGTAGTCTATCAAAGTTGGGTTTGGCGGCAATGATGGTGTTGATGGTGAGCTCGACGTCGGCGCTGAGCTCAGATGTAGCCTTTGCGACTTGGAGGGTTTCCTCGAGAGATAGAGGCTCAGACTCGCGAGCGATCACAAAGCCCTTGTGGATCTCGGTGAGGAGCAGTGTTGACTTTGTAGTAATTGGCAGAGCACCGAGGAGGGTCTGCGGCCACGTCGCTACGGTCTTGTTGAGAGCGAGCGTGGCATTGGAGATGTTATCAATGGCCGTCGAGATAGAATCTCCAGATGCGAAGGCAGAGCCAGCGAGGGCAATCAAGGGGAGAAGGCTGAGACGCATATTGTCTGAGAGCTTGATGCAACGAGTAATCGATTGGTCAATTGAACTGCAAGATCTGCCAAGGAGAAACTCTTCGTGTCTCAAGAGCTACCCCGTCTTTAAGTACTGTCCATACCGACACTTCACATGCAAGTCTGGCTTTTTCTCTTGCTGTGCCTTTCGGAAGGCTGCGATGGTGGCCTCGTGTAATCCCAACCTGTGTCCCCGCATCTATCCTCAAAGAGGAACTCAGCCCCGTGTTGTCGACGACCAACGTTTATGAGCCCATATCCCCATGGGGTAATTTCTTGGTAGTTCGCGGGCTTTTTGTCTAAGTGGCTGATCTTAACTTGGCAATCTACGATATTATGTGGGGAGAAATGTCAGCGTTGCAAGGATTGCGGCATCTTTGGCCGCGGCTGTCACGGGGGAAAAGCATGCGATGAAGTTGCATGTGTGCGGATTAGGGCTGTGACGAAATCTGAATTGAGGGATTATGACGACTAATGTGACAAAATGGGTTGGTTACATTTGCTGAAGGATTCGTTGGAGCAAGGGTTCAGCGGCGATGTTGCTCAACCAACTTCTGCAGCCATGGGAACTTGGGCCCGATGAAGCAATTGCCCGCGAAATTAAGCAATTGATTAAGTTGAATTTGGTGTTGCATCCCGATGGTGTGCTTCTTGATCATGTGTGAGAGAAGACGGGTTCTATACCGCATTGCTTATAACTTGATGGTTGACTTATGCTTATTATGCAGGGACTACCTGTGACTAACCCAGGCTCTGTCTGCATCTCTCAGCTGACACTAAATAGTCTCTCATGTTATGTGAGGGGAAGTCCTAGAGGTGAGTTAGCTTTGTTTCTTTGAAGATTAGGACTAGCAAGAAAGTGATCTCTCAACTTTCGAAATACTAACGGTCAGAAGACGTTGGTCTCATTAACAGCCAGTTAACACTTTGAAGCACTCCAGGTTTTCGTGCTGAGTTAGACAGCAAGGTCTAAATTAAGATTTGTGGTGGTATCCATAGTGATTCTCTTTTATGCAAGATGGTGATCTTCCGTTGCATCCTGTGGCACAGAACATGTGCCTTCCGCATTGGGGCTGTCACAACTCGTGCCTCTCTTATCTAGCTGTGGCCTTCAATATCAGACTGCTCTTGAGTGTCTTAATTCTAGACTTTATTAAGGTTTACTCTGAAAAGCTTGATTATATTCAGTACGCTGTCAATAGGGAATGGAAGGATAGAAAAAGTAATGCAGAGGAACTTTCTCTTGAGTCTTGACTGACACAGTAAGTCCAGTCAACTTAAATGATGCACAATCAATCTGAAAACCAAGAGGATTGATCATCCGTAAACCGAAGGCAATTACGTCGACCAGAAGCCAGCCACTTCGGTGAGTTTCCGTAATCATGATTAACTTGCATGGAGTCGAAGGATCGACCTGCATATCCAGCTGTTGGTTCCCAATGCCGATGCTGTTGTTGTCCTCAGGGAGCAAGAAAAAGCCTAAGTTTAGAATAATTTTACTAAGTTTATTCCAAAATTATCCTAACCTTAGGCTAAGTTACTTCAGTTTTTTTTATCATTTAGGATCAAGGTCCTGAGTTTTCTTTCCTCCCCTAGATTGTCTACCAAGCCAAGCAAGCCAATGCGTTGGTGACAGGATTCTATAGAATATGGAGCCATTTGCATTAAAAATAAATACACCTTCAGGCTGGAGGTTTATCTTACCGGCTTCTAGTATTGTTCATGTGATTTGAAGTTAGTTCTCCGCCATGTACAAGCTCGTGCGACCGCTGTAGCTTCAAGGTCAGTCAATTCAGTAGACAATGCATGTCGTCTTCATATCAAATGTTGTTTAGCTTAGATTGCTTCCCACTAGCACACTCTTACTTATAACAACTAAATACTTACGAGGTAGCAGATTAAGGGTTGTTGTCTTCGTAAAGAAATAATACCATATATTTCTACTTTATCGAAGTTTAGCTTGGTAAGCTGTCTCAAAACTCAAATTTATCTTTGTATTGTATCAGACCATCGTTACATATAGCGTGAAGCTGTTGGCTTGTTTCTGTAAGGAGAGTCTTCTGGGAAGTGCAGACCACTTTACTCATAGTCTCAAGCTTTATTTAATGCTAATAACATGTCAAGCATGGCATATCAATGAAGCCCTAAATCTGGGTCATTTATGGAGATACCATAATCTCTAGGTACCACTTCATAATTACATAAATAGCATCTGTTTACAGATATAGTGTTGTTCCAGTTGTTAAGAGATGGCTAAGTTGCCAGATAAGATAAGTGACCCAAGATTAGATTGTTTATCGCTGATAAGATATTGATAAGATATTGATAAGATAGCATTCATGTCTAACTCACGTGAGATCTAATCAGTCTTTGCAGAAGAACAGCCTCCGGAAATGGATCAACTCTGATAAGTAAGATCTTAACTTTATCTCGTATGGTGAGCTATGGCCATTTATCTTCAATAGTGGAGCTACAGAGTGCAGATATCTGTCAGAACACATTCTTCATTCCAATCTACCCAGTGTATGAAGGTGACGCGTTCAGCTGAAAGTCCAGTCCATCAAGCTACCCTACAGCAGAAACAAGAATGGCATGGGATATGAGATTCTCGAACCATAAAGTGTCCTTGTGACAGAAAGGGGTAATGAAATCGCTAATGAACTCTTCATCGCACGGTCGCTATTAGCGCAATCTGTTGATTGACCGTTCTCGGGCACTTGAGGGTATTGGCGACCCAGAAGAACTCACAGAGTCAACCTGACATTGACACTAACAAAATGATGCAAAAACTACCCACAAACCATTAAACACAAATAGATCACATCTGCCTGGTGTCATGCACAGCAGCAGACAAATGGTAACAGCTGGACATAATTGAATCATGTCCTATTCCTGATGCCAATCTATCAATGCTTACGGAGCATTGACTGATGCATCAAGATTTCTTCATTGTAGCCGATGATGGAGGCCCGCAGCCAAAATGACGATGTTCTCACAGAACCCCATCCTGGTCCAAAGGACAGGCTAATTGCTTCACCAAGTCGAGCCCTGCCGGCAATCAATGCAAGTTGGTGGTCAGTCTCGGAATTATCAGATTCAATGACACTAATCGCGGCAGTTGCACATCAACAAACATAAGGTTAAACTGTTACTTCAAATCGTCGTCAAAGAAACTCAATCGCCAAGCTTTGCGTAGTGTACTGCCAAGTCAAAACGGTTTGCTCACTCATCCCTTGGCCCGAAGTCGTCAATCGGAATCCGAGCTCCATCCTTTCTTGAGCATCAACTCCACCAGCTTCGCTTGCGTCGAGGAAGGAGATTGAGATTTGGCAACTCTTCATTTTGCCATTCTCCATCTAATTCCGGAATTTCCTTGTCCTTGTCTTGTTTATTTGCCGCGAGACCAAAAAAACCTGATTGTCGCACGATCGGCGGAAAAACTACCGCCACATCAAAGAATCAGTGGGGGCTTCCGGTTTCAGGATCTCACGTCCAAGATAAGTTATAACATTCGAAGTCGCTGATGAGAATCACGCAGTTCGCCAATATGAGGCGGTGGTTATACTATATATACATATCACCGGAATCCCGCAGGATGTAATATAATTAAATCCACCTCGCGTGGTCGTTATCTGTACCAAGACTCCCGTCAGATCATGAACCAAAGTTCCAGGGGATGAAACCCCCTGTAAGGGAGGGCATTACAGGGGGAGACAACGCCAAACCAGCGCTTCACAAATGACGCAACAACTGATTGAGACACTTGCCCGTGGTCAAGACTCAGGCGACAGGCATTGGCCGGCAGCTTGCCTCGTTTGGGGCTAGACACCTCTGTAACCTTAATTCCTTCAAGCTTTTTGGCCTCTCTTTATCGAGGCCAAGGGGGGAAAGTGAAAGATTGAGTTTTTGAGTTTAGCAGAGCATAAAATGTCGCTTGAGCGTTGCATCTCGGGGCGAAAGCAAGCTAATTTTCCCGTTCCTTAAGGATTAGGCTTGTGTTCCATCACATTCCAATTGGCGATAACCACTGCAAACGGCGCGATGAGAATTTCCACCAAGCCAGCCACCCCAGCCAAGAGATTAAAAGCGTCAGGGGTCAGCGCTCGAGCTGTAAGGGGCAGACGCACCGCGAGAGAATGGCGTGAACGATTGGCCTCTTTACTGAGAGAGAAGAGACTTGGCGTTATTGATGGGTTCTAGACCCCCACAACCTTAAAAGAAACAACCTTAAAGCAGCAAAGTCAATATCACGAGGTAAGGGGCAGCACCACGCCGTTGCGAGACTATTGATGATAATTCCGACTATTTAGACTACCTTCCTTTGTAACCGCATGCAGACAGACTTGTTTATCTGGCGCTGTTACCGCTGCCGCTGCCTGTCTCATGCTGATCGATTCAGTTTCTCACACAGTCTTCTCCACCAAAGTGACACCCTGACATGGTCCTCTTTCTGCAGACTGTGGAACCCTGCGAGGGTCATGCCAGCTTTTGCTTTGCCGATCAGGGGCATCAGTAGGGCAATTGCAGGCCTGTAGACTCCAGAAGACTTACGCGTACTGTTACCTCATATACTCCTCACAGTAGATCTTTTTTGCATCGTTTCAAAGTGATCGTCTGTCCCGTCTCCCTCTCGCGCAAACGCAAAACGCAAGTCAAGTCCCTCCTTACGCTTGTCTTGAACTTTCCATTGTTTATTGTCTCAGTTTTCTTTTTTTCTTGTTTCTGGCTCTTTTCTGCATTCCAAGAGTCTGTCTCTCGCTCCCTTGAACAAAACTCCACCAACGTCAACGTCCATCGCCATTTTGGATTCTTGTCCTTCAAATGGTTTCATCTTCAACATAACGAATTCGTTTTTGCCGTTTTCTCTCTTTTTCGTCATTCGCTCGGCCCGCTAGGCGCCACAAACAATCGTTACTCATCATCTCTAAAAATAAATCGTCACAATGACGATAGGCGCAGCACTCCCAACTTCTGGTGTTGCGCTTAACCGGGTGCTGGCCCTCGGCTTGACGCTGGTCGTCATCTTGGGCATCGCCATCAATCAGCTTCAACTGAGCGATGACCCGTATCGCTGTAAGGCTCTACTTAATGATGGTACCTGGTTGAATACTCCTGCAGAGAATGGAAGCAGAGCGCCTTTCACAAACTGGCAGCCTCCCGGATGTATGATTCACAAGTACAAGAAGGAGGAGATTGAGGAGTGCATGGAGGGACGACACATGCTTTTTGTCGGTGACTCTACAACTCGACAGGTCTTTTATGGCATGGCTCGTCTGGTAAGTCTATGATAATTTAATTGTAGATGTGTTGCCGAATTATTTGGTCAATGTTCAATTGCATGACCAACAACCGCTAACACCACGACAGCTCGACGCAGAAAAGGCCGAGGAAGTACGGGCAAACAGCAAGAAGCACGAAAGCCACGATGTAGAATTCGGCGGCATTCGACTCAAGGAGATCTGGGATCCGTTTGGCAACGACAGCGCCATCGCCCGCAATGAACTCACCCTCTACCACGAAGAGAGGATCAACGAGGTCCCCGTCGACAAGCAAAAAGGTCCCGCCCTGGCCTTCATGGGAATGGGAGTTTGGTTCGCCGCCCGCTTCGAGAAGGAAGAGTCTATTCCCATGTTCAAGGCCGCCTTCAACAACATGTCCGAACTCGCTTCCAACATGGACTTTGAGCCTTTCGGCAACCGACCCATGGACCCTCGCGATGGAATTGGCAACGAAGTCTTCTGGGCGCCAATTGCCCCGCCCTTCTATGACATGCTTCCCGATTACCGCAAGACTGGTGTCGCTTCGCAACCTGGCGAGGTCGAGGAGATTGATGAGTTCCTCAAGACACAGGAACAAGAGTCTGGTATTCCCATGCTGTGGTCTTTCCCCGCTTTGTCGTATGACCAACAGGATGCTATCGGCGACCACGAGAACGGCTTCCATGTTACCGACAGTGTTGCTGAGATGAAGGCCCAGATTCTTCTCAACCTTCGATGCAATGCCAAGCTCGACATTCAGAAGTCTTATCCTTATGACCGCACTTGCTGCACTGACTATGGCCAGAAGTCTTTCGTCCAGATTATCCTCGTCACTCTCGGTATTCTCTACGTCGGCGGTGCTGCCATCACCGAGATTCTTGCTCTTCGATCTGGCGAGCCTCCCAAGTGGGCCATCTTCAACCTCGATGTCGCTACCTTTGTTACCGGTCTGCTTGCGTGCTACTGGGCCGATCGAACACAGTCTTTCGCCAAGGGCTCAAAGGAGTACAACATGTTCGACTTTAACCTCATGTCCGCTCTCTGCTTCATTGTCGGCTTTGCCTTCATGACCAAGTCCAAGCCTCCTCCTCCTCGACCTGGCGCCGCGCCTGCTGCAGCCCCCGCGACTCTCGACGATGCGAAGCCTTTGTCCCGTGACCAGACCGATGAGTGGAAGGGATGGATGCAGGCTCTTATCCTCGTATATCACTGGACTGGTGCTTCGCGCGACCTCAACATCTACGTCGGTATTCGTCTCCTCGTTGCCGCCTATCTCTTCCAGACTGGTTTCGGTCATGGTGTTTTCTTCAGCTCCAAGAAGGACTTTTCCTTCAAGCGTGTCGCCGCCGTTCTTCTCCGTCTTAACCTTCTCAGCTGCGCATTACCCTTCTTCATGAACACCGACTACATGTTCTACTACTTCGCTCCCCTCGTCAGCTTCTGGTTCCTTATCATCTACGCTCTCTTCGCAATTGGCCAGAAGTACAACGACAACACCTGGGCGCTCATGGGTAAGATTGCGGTTTCTGCAGCCATCTGCCCTGGAGCTATGCTATACACGCCTGTCCTGCAGTGGGTTTTCGATATTTTGAACATGGTCTTCCGAATTGAGTGGGATCTTCACGAGTGGCAGTTCCGTCTCGGTCTCGATGGCCTCATTGTCTACGTCGGTATCATCATGGGTGTCGCTTCCGTCCGAACCAAGCTGTACAACAAGATCCTCACCCAATCTTACGGCCTGGCCGGTGTCGCTGGCATTCTCTCCATCCCTCTGTACTGGTGGATTGCGGTCAGCAGCGCCGAGAGCAAGCAGGACTACACTGCCCTTCACCCCGTCTTCTCTTTCATCCCCATCATGGGCTTCATCGCTGCTCGCAACATGTTCCCCGCCGCCCGTACATGGTACTCTCGTACTTTCGCCTGGATTGGCCGTTGCTCTCTCGAGACCTTTACTCTTCAATTCCACATCCTTCTCGCCGCCGATACCAAAGGCCTTCTGCTTCTCGACATCTTCAAGGGTGATGGTAGCCTCCTCTGCGACCGCTGGAGGTCACTGATCATCATCGTTCCCGTTTTCCTGTGGATCAGCTCTCGTGTTGCCGACGCTACTGGTGGAATGGTCAAGCTTCTGACCAAGGACTGGGCTGCCCAGGAGCAAGAGGAGCAATACGATGTGGAGGCCAAGGCTGATGCCGAGCCTCTCATGAGTGGTAACATGCTCTCTGGCTTTACAAGACACATGCCCTCAAAGTCCTCGTGGGCCAACAACCTCAAGCTCCGCATGCTTGGCCTCTTTGTCCTCCTCTGGACACTCAACCTGGTAAGTCACCGTTCTCTATTTCACACTGCAGACTATCACTAACATTTCTCAGTTCTACTAGATACTTATCACATGGCATCGGCATTAAAATAAGGCGTTTGGAGTAGCGAGTAGCATTGACAACGAGTCAGCTGGGGGACCTTCATTCATTCCGCACGAAACGCGTGTTGGCTTTTCTTTTTCACGGGCGCATTCACCCGACTTTTGGACATGACATACTCCGTACATTCAAGGCTTATCAATAAGCTCATGCATAAGCCGACACGGCACGACGTAGATTTTATATCGTAATGATCGATTTTTTCATGATTCATCAATTCTCATCTCTGTATACTGAGAATGACACTGTGCAAATTCCAGTTACCAACCCGAGCGCTAGGATGCCACTCGGATTTGATCATTGATGTTTCAAGGCTGGCAAAGCATTCGTGGAGCTTTGGATGAGGCGAAGCAGGGCGGCTAGGTTTCTGGCTCGGCACAAATAATTCATGCGTCAAGATGGTTGCGACGTCGCGTGATTGTTGCGGATGTATTGCTCGTTTCATCTAAAATGGGCGCACTTCGCTTACACTAAAGTTCCTTTCGAAGTGAAAGCTGATCAATCTCACGCGGTTGTATTGGATTCAGTACTTGTGAGCATGTAATCTCGCACAATATGCTCATTTATGGCGAAGGAATATGTACTTTGGCGTAGGCCTGTCAGAATGTGACAATCAGATTCAGAAGCGACATTGTCTGCAACCTCCCATTGCAACTTCATTATAATCTACGGAGTACTGACGATGAGTTACAAAGCAATTTCCAACGTCAAACTTGCCATTAAGCCGCGATTCTGTGCCCGGTACCTATCAGGTGCTGTTATCTTGTTCTCGAGATCCCTTGCCACTAAGTAACGCACTAGCAGCTTAGCAGATCTCTGCGTATATGTCAGCCAGGTCTGTTAGTGCCCTAGCATTTGGCTTGCACCATAATGACGTTGGGACATAATCGGGCCATGATGTGCGCAACAAGAATTAGTCCGCTGCCTGTGTGATTTGGTAATCGATTGGTTTCAAGACGATGAAGGGATGTAACGAAGTATTAACCCTGAGAAGGCTTGTGGATGCGGCGACTCTACTGTCAGAACCGGTTGAATATGGTTACCTACTTCAGAAAGCGGGTAATACCCTGCATTGGAGTCATTTTGACAGCTTGATGAGTGGGCTCTTACAGTTTGCGCAGTGGATTGAAGAGGTAGTGAAGGCCACGTACTTGGAGAGTATAGTTGAACAAATTGACTGAGAAACAAGTGCTTGAATATCCTGTCTCGTCAAACCATGTTGAGTGAGATTGTGTACAAAACCTGTGCTGTCAAAGCGCATTAATCACCTGATCGTATCTCTATAACACTCATCTTTTGACCCAATCCTTGAACTTTGACCATATCTTCTTCTTACCCTCATCTGTCGCGTTACTTGTACCATCCAAACTCTGCTGAGCACTTCCCGCGTCCTGGCTGGAATGGCCAATGCTAGGGACAGTAACTGATGTCGTCTGACTCACCATTGAGCCAGTTGTTGAAACATCGTGGGCCTGCTCGCCGCTGGTTGTCGATGCAGCACCATCGTCATCTGCCTGTCTCGACGTCGATCTGTCTCCAGTTCTTAGTCCCAGAACAGTGTGACCAAAGATCACAGCCCCTTCAGCATCAAGGGATCTTAAATCCACAGGCTTCAAGCCGTGTGGTATAGTACGGGACCACCATTTCTTGGCAAGGAACTGAACAGGGTTGTGATTGCACTCGCTCCTAGAAGCTTCGGCACTTTGCATCCTGTGTCTCTTGAGACAACTACACTGCACTGATGCCTCTCTGGACGCTACCCACGTAATCTTCTTGGTGAGTTCACCTCCAACAAGACCCGATTCCAGTCTAAGGAGCCGTTTCTCGTGTAGCATCTGCATTGTAGAAACAGAGGCAGCCAAGTAATCCTTTCCAGCAGGAACACATATCCAATTTGGACAGATGTCATTGGGCGTATCGGAACGTATTAGATCCCCAAAGTTGCGTCCAAAGATAGTAGTTATGCCGATTGTTGGTATCAAGTCATTCCAACCATGACCCCACGCGTTGAGGTGCTGAATCCGCGGATATATCGGCACGGTTGGATCGATGATGTCGGCGATGTCGAAGCCAACAATATCTCGACGTGGGTCTAGCGTTTGAGAAATCCTGATGCCATCTTGGGAGGCGGTCTTGGCCTGCCTATCGACAAGCCTTTCAATAGAGTGAAGAATGTTTGTCACCCGCTCCTCAAATGTAGAATACTTTGGGATTAGGGCACCACTCGAATCGACATGATTACCAACAACGTAAACTCCCAGAGCACGGTTGTCCCATCGCTTCAAAGTCTGGAGTGCTGCTTGGCGAGTTCCAACCCCGGGCCAGTGATCCTTGAGCTTGCTAGGATCGTAGACCCAGTCGTAGGCTGATTCGGGGTCGTTTGTATTTCGGTGAAGCGAAATGCGAACAAGATGGAGCAAAGCAGAAGCACCATCGATGAGCCATGCACGTCGGTCCTCCACATCATAGAATACGATAGGTTGAAGTTTGACCCAGTTAAGGAGACTTGGGTAGTCTTTCTCTCGTTGGAGCCAGAATGGCTGTTCCTTTTTGTTGATATCTAACATGAGACCAACAGTAACAGGGCTCCCGCCTTCGATGTATAATTTATCGATCACGGTGGACGCTGGTGCCCTGGGTAAGCCTGCAGGTTTTATCTCTTGGTTGGCAGTAGGCTTTCCTGTTATCCATTAGTTATCACTCCTGTCGCATTGGTAAGCGGGGAAAAGGTTTCCTCACCACAAAGGTCTGTCGCTTTAGTGCACCATCCTATGATATGACGTTTCCTTTCAACGTATCGCAGAGACATCTCGTCAGAGTGCTTCAGCTCGACCTCATCAAGCCTTGGGTCAACATATGAGATTCTCACCCCAGTTTTATCGGTGACAAAAAGATGCCACACCATCACATCAGTAGCCACATGTGTAGCAATCATTAGCATATTAAATCCTTTGATCAACAGTCTCTCGTCCCATTGAACCACCTCATAAGATCCTACAATAGAGGCTGCATATCGTAAGGGTATCTCGAGACCAGTTTTAGGCATTGAGCGTCGCTGGATCGGGTAGCCGCGTATAAAGTTAGGACGGCTGAACAGCCTTTTCCAGCATGAACCTGGATCTAGATCGTCGGGGGCTTCGATTCGCTGGCTAAACTTGATGCAGCAGATTCCTGTGATACCCTTGATCCTCTTACTACTTCTACTTATGACCTCGGTTGTGTATAAAGCCTTGATACTTGATGTAGTCGAAACAGGGCAGCTGCCTGTCCCTTTAACCGATCGAAGGGCTGAGGCCAGCCAAGAAATTTGTTCGCCTATTTCGGAGACGATGTAGTAGCCACCTTTTGCAGATATTCCACACCAGATATTGCCATTCGAGTCAGGCTTTATAATACCTCTTAGTGTAATGAGATCGAAAGAGTGTTCGAAATCAACCGGAATCCCCGAATGCTCTGCGGTAATGTTACAAAATGTGGCGTGATAGAAAGTACATACTTACCGACATCACTCGTTTCCCAGACCGAAAGTATCTCTTGAAGTAAAGTAATGATAGCACCGCCAGATTGAGGCCATGTTTGCTCCATGTACTCAACAACAGTTGTGGCCTGAGCTTCATTCCAACTACCGGTTAAGCAAAGAATGTTGGGCAAGGCGTTAGCAAAGTCCGAGGAAATCCGAGCGCGCCGCATCAAACGCATCAGATCCCATCTCAGAATGTATGTCATCTTGAACCAGACAGGTGCTTGACTTCTACTCATCTTGCGGCCTGAGACTTGAGCTTTAAGCGCATCTCTGATGCTTGCTCCAATTCTGTTCATGATGCTAGGTTCCTCACATGAAAGCTGACAATGCTGGCCAATCTTGGTCAAAAGCCATCGGTAAGCGTTAGAACCTTGGATGAATTGTCTATACTTGGGCATCTGTGAAAGGCTGCTTGTTGCTCCAGAGCCAACGTCACCGATCCAGTCAAGGATCATTTCTTCGGCTTTTCTGAAGGGTTCGGTGGGAATTTCATCTTCATAGCCTGCCACCTCAGAGCTCATGAAACTATGACCAGACTCGCTCTCAGCTATCTCGAATGCCGGAACTTGGAAGTCTAGAAGGTCGACAATTTGTCTATGATGCATATTAGCTGTGAGCATTGTAGAATGTACGGAGATTGCATGTTTACCTCCTCTTACGGTGGATAATCACAGATGTCTCGAGCTGAAAAGGGTTGGTCGACTCTCCATGCAGCTTCCATGCAAATTCTCTGAGGGTTTCTTCGAGGAAACCCGGTCCGACGTCTTTGATAGTTGAACCTTGAGTATCGGATCTCACATCCTCAGCGAGTTGATCTATAAAGGCCTGGAAGTATTGCAATTTGGGGTCATCAGAAAGCGTGTCAAAAGAATACGTTGTAGCTGTATCGCATTCAGCGCGATTATTTTCAGACTTTCCAGGAGACCATTGGCTCTGTTCTTCTCTGTGATGACTTGATGATATACCCTCCTCTTCTTCCGCTTGGCATTCTGTTGTCTGCAGAGAGTCCAAGGCCCCCTTTGGGTTTTGGGGCTTATGCGGTAGAGAAGTGGGAACGGTCGACGGACGTGTCCCATGACTCTGGACTGTGAGGTCAAAAGTTGACGAACATGGGCTATTGGTGATGGCCTCGCTTTGCACACTACCATGCTCGTGAGGGCTTTGGGTGTTGATAGGACCGGGTTCGAGAGGGTAGCTGTCCGACGGTCCTCCTTCCTTTATCGGACGGAGGTAGACATTTGTGAGGTGTTCCATGGCATGATTATCATCAAAGAGACCCGAAGTTGTAAGATCAATAGTCTGACGACCAAATAGATGATCTTGCGCTACAGGCTCCCCGAGGGAGTTGTGAGAAGCGAGATCTGAGAACTCCATTTGTGGCCAACGGACAGATCCATCAGAAAAAGTGACGCCAAACATCAACGTGTAGTCTCTCTCGTAAACGTTCTCAACTCTAAGCACTGCCGACGCAAGATACGCAAAGTACTCCTCCTTCCGCGACTCGCAGATGACCTGGTATTCTCCATGTTCCTCGAAGGATCCCTTTGGAAAAGAAGAGGATGGAAGCACCATAGTAAGGCATTCTCTAATTATTCGAACGGCCCCTTCGTGACCGTAGTTTGGCGGCATGTAAAGCAGAGGACCCTTCCCACGAGCGAAAACGATGTCATAACCTGATCCCTTCAAGTCTACCACGTAACCACTATCTACAGTGACTTGAGCCGTAATAAGACTTTTTAGCAGCCGAGATAGTGTATTTCCCACGGCATGGTCGTTGTCAAGAATCAGGATACGGATACCGCTTTGATTGTCCCAACAAATTAGTCTTGTGCATCTAAGGACTGGGGTACCCTCACCTATTTGCTTGCGGATCAATAGGACCTCTCTTTACATCATCATCACCAGAATCACCAGACAAACCCTTTTCGTCTACGAATGAGTCAATTGGTTCAGGTTTGTAAGAGGGTATGTTTTGGTTGATGACCGAATTCCGTCCTGAGTTGAAGAGAGTTGCCCGCTCCTCCTCGTTGACGTTTTGAGCAGAGCTGAAGGATGTGAGCGAGCTCAGTGACCCAGCCCCTGTCGGCCCTTCTGGCGGAAAATGGGAATGTCCTCTGTCGTCATTTGATCCATCATCTTGGTTGACTCCAAGTATATTAGCATTGATTTCAGCCTGAAACTCTGGGTCCAATTGAGACCAATCGGCGGCATAAAATACCGACTTGTGCGGTGGAATCAACTCTTTGTAAGTCCATGCTCGACTCACCCACCGACTCTTTCGAGCATCTGAAGATAATGCTTCTTTAACATCATCCTTGATATTCGCATTGGGTATTTCGCTTAGGTAAAGCAGACAAACTCCTGCTCTTAAAAACATTGAGTAAATCTTTTTCATGGTCTCCTCCTTCTCAACCGCGTCTTCTTCATTGATGCAGACACTGTCCGCCCAGAGCCACTCGTAGCCCTGAGTAACGGCGGCATAGCAGGCGCTGACGATTTTGGAATATCCGGGTTTTGAAGTGTGCTGACTTAGATCTTCAAAGTCTTTGAAGGTCAGCTCGTGTTCCGATGAATACCAGCAATGAGAGAGGATGGCGTAGGGCGGGTATGCAGAGGCGTCATCAAAACTATGTAGTTTCAAGGTCTTCACGTCGAGGAACCTCATTGCAAGATGCTCGCAGAAGTGTAGGCAAAGTCGTAGAGAAGGTTGCCAATGGCTCAGGCTGTATTAACTTTGGTAGCTGTTCATGAACCGGTTAGCTGACTTCATTCATCATCAACTTAAGGCTCGAAGAAAAAGCAAACAGATACTGAATCGACAGAAAATGTCATCTTTGCGACAATTCAGAAGCGGGGTAAGGCAGACAGCCAGACGTGCACAGCCTGTTTTTGCGAATGCTTGAAGTTGGTGGTTGGTTGGAATTTCAGCCGCACTTTGAGATTTCTGGGCATGGGCTGAAGCAGCCTGAAACGAGGCATTTTGGAAATTTACCAGACAAGACCGTAGATAGCCACAATTTGGAACAACTGTATTTAGGAAATAAGATAGTTGACGACTCAATGTACACTATTCTAAGCGGCCGACATACAGCCCTTGCATGAATCGACCATTGCCATAGATCTCCTCCATTTCCGCATACCACTCATCATTGTCCGAATCTTGGTGAAAACCCTCAAATCCTGCATCGTCTGTACTCGGGTTAATCAAACATTGTACAATATGCTTCATCTGAATCGCTCTCACCATCTGAATCACCAACCCATTCACAAGGGTTCTCGGTCTCTATTCTCTCTTGGTTGTCTGGAAGTAAGAGCTTGGGACGATCCGGGGCTTGAGGGTCTTGTGCTTCCTTGATTGCCTTATCGCTCACAGATCCGCCGCTTCTCTCGATTGAGATCAGAGGGCGGAACGTGATGGAGACGATGTAGTAGTCGAGTTTGTGGGGTTCCGTTTCATCTCGGATCCAGCGTTGACCGTGCCAAGTGCTTGAGCCGCTCCAGCGACTGACTTTGCGGTTGGAATCTGACGTGTCTGCGTAGAGAACAACACCATCGGGTCGTTTGAAAAACCATGAGTCGACCATCTGCTTGACAATCTTGTCGACCTGATCCTTCTTACGCTCGAGGGACTCCAACTCGATGCAGAATTGAGTCGTGCTGGGAGTCAGCACTTGACAGACACCCTCGATCCAGTTTCCATCAAACTGCAGGGGCTCATCCTCCTCCCAATACCACCAATCAGTGTGACGAATGGTGAGTGTTATGGTGCGGGGAGCCAGATGGGGCGTGCGTAGGACTTCTCGCAGACCGTTTTCCTGGAGTCTGTACATCTGAGCAAAGACTCTCAGTCTCTCGATCTCGACGTTGTCTGTGCCTAGAGATTTGGAGATCATTGAGAGCATGAGACCCAAGCGTGGAGGAGCTTTGTGAGGTGGAGGAGCACGATCTTCACCTGTAGCCCATTCTGTGTGCTCCCGTAGGAGAAATGGCTTGAACCAAGTTTCGCGATAGATAGCGCGACATGTACGAAGAAGTCTGGTATCGGTTGATTGAGCTGCTAGATAGGAAGGGCGAGTGTAGCATGTGTTTTCCTTGAACTGTTTGGTGGGTGTAGGGTCCGGGTGATCCGTGAGGACATAAGAGAAGATACTGTCTCTGACTTCTCCAGGGAGTTTGCTATAGAGAGGGCTTTCATCCTGGGGGATTGGAGTCTTGGCTAGGATATCTTGGCGAAGTAGGTTGGCCATCTTGAGCGATGGAGAGAAGCCTAAGGATTGAAAGAGTAAGGCAGGCTTATCTCTAGGCAAGTTGCGTATTTATTGCATTCCCCAAGTTAGGCAACCGTGCGGGGCTAAGTTGGGCTACCTCGTCAGCCAAGATAATGAGGTAATGTTGCCTTAAGCCAATAGACATATCTCGGACGTGTTGGTATGATCGCAACGAATAAAAACTGTCTGTGGCTTAGCCTGCATGCTGCAAGCTGAAAACCCCCCTCAATCCACTCCAGATGGGTCGACATTCACAGTAACAAGGGCCACGTATTCGGAACTTATCTATTCAGAAATCCCCGAGATATATAGACTACGTTATTAATTTCTCCATTCCACATTTAGTATCCATAAAGGTTGACCTGCTCAGAGGTGGAAGCGCGGATGCGGCGGTTCTCGCGGATCAAGAGGACGCGAATGGCCCAGGCGCAGGCAATTGAGCACAGAGCAAAGCCAGCAGAGGCGCCGAAACCAATTCCATATCGGGGAGAGTCGCTCTTGGGCCAGAGGTAAGCACCATAGATGTAACCGATCTATGCCAAAGTCAGTATGTGTGATGAAACAAGAGAGCTGGGATCTTACCTGTCCACCGACGTTGGTCATTGCCAACACAACAGCCTTCTTCTCCTTGGTCTGCGATAGAGTAGAAGATGCCCATCCGATGATGACAGAGTTGACAGCATAAGCACCCATGGGGAAGATGAAGCAAGCGACATAGCGAGCAGCTGTGTTGAGAGTGCAGGCAGCCAGAACAAAACCAGCAACGGCAATAGATAGGCCAGCGGTGATGTGCCAGGTGCGCTCATGCATGCGTCCAGAGTTCCAGCCGAAGAGGATACCAGCCGCACCAGCGAAGATGAAAGGAGGGCAGGTCATGACGAGGGTAATGGTAGTGTTGAAGCCGAGAGTCTTGATGACACTATGACACTGTTAGCTGTGAACATGCAAAGCAATCCAGGATCACTCACGTAGGGAAGAAGGAGTTGAAGGAGCATGCAGAAAGATGGAAGTTCTGCATGAGGCAGAAAAGCCATGTTCGCTTATCAGCGCAAGCCTGTTTCAAGCCCTCCCAGGCTGAACCGCCCTCTTCAGAGTCATAAGCCTTATCTTTCTCCATGCGTTCGTGAGCAAGCTGCTTCTCACGTTCATTGAGCCAGCGGGTGGTGAGGGGAGTGTTGGGGAGCATAAAGAAGCCGACGATGGCAACAAGAGCAGTAGCAGCACCCTCGATGACGAAGAGCCTATAACTGTTAGATGGAATTGAAGATAGAGACTAAAGAACTCACCATCGCCATCCTGCAAGACCGGCCTTTCCATCAAGGCCTGCAAAGATACCAGCGGCAATGAGGCCAGAGAAACCAGTGGCCAGAATCTGAGCGCAGTAAAGTACCGCAATGCGAGCAGCGACCTCTGGTTCACATTAGTATCTTGCATACTTCTCACGAGCCAGGAACTGACCTTTGCGGGTGTAGAAGATGGAGAGCATGTAAGTGGCACCAGGGTAGAAAGGAGCCTCAGTGATACCCAGGAAGAATCGGCAAGCGACCAATCCACCATAGTTCTTGACAAGAGCAGTGCAGGCAGAGACAGCAGCCCATACCAGCATCCAAGCACTCATGTAAATACCAGGCTTGACCTTGGTGATCAACATGTTGCTGGGAACCTGCATGAGAACGTAACCGACAAACAAGCTAAAATCATCAGCATTCCCCCAAGAAACTTGACAGACGTGTCAACATACATCGAAACAGTCGTGTTGAATTCGGTACCAGTCATGTTGAGATCCTCCTCCAAGTTATTCAATCGTGCTTGAGCGATGGCGTTTCGATCGACGTAGTTGAGGAAGTACATAACACAAAGACAAGGCTGCAAATGTCAGTTTTGGTAGCCAAGCATTGGCGCGTTGATCACTCACCATGATCCAGAGATCAAGCTTCTTGACAAGACGGATCTCTTCAGGGTCTGTCTTCTTGGCAGTACCCGTCCAATCTCTCTCCTCCACCTGTGAAGGCTTCTCATCCTCGAGGATGCTATTGACATGCGCAAACTCGGGCGCCTCACGCTTCTGGTCAGTAGTGGTAGCCATTATTGTTGTTCTCGTTGATCTTGTTGTGTTGGTGAGTTTGGCGTGACGAAGAAAATTTTCGTAAGAGGTCCAGGCTCTCTATATTTATGGGTTCTGGACGGTGATCTTCGCTGGGGGCGGGGAATAAACCTGGGGAAGTGGTGGTAAACCTGGGGTAATTGGTCTCCGGAGACAGAAGTAGAGGCCGGAGGAAGGAAAAGGTTACTTTCAAGGTTAATTTGGGAGGGGAGAGTGACGCTAATGACAACTGTGTTAGTGTGTAGTGTCTCATTTGATGGTGCATGGGGTTATGGTTGTGGAGATAGTGAGTGAGACTGGGGGAACCATTAGATTTTGATGGGATGGCCGACGCGACTCTAGATCCAGTCAAGAATGAGGAGATGGTCATAGCGATTATTGCATTCGACCCGAGAAAGCGGTAATTATTAAGAAGCATCAACGTGTTTATCTGTTATCAATCTTGCTTCAATATTATTGCCATTATCACTGTTCGTTGTCATGAACTCCAAATTTGCAGATCCGCGGTACGAGTCAAGTGTATTTTACGCATAAAGTATGCTTAATCCAGCCCTGGATCATCATCCCAATGACACCACCCTTACTTCCAACATCGGAGGACAAATCTCATCGGCGCTAAATACGGCATCTCTCCGTCACAGATCTAACTCAAGATGAGATAAGAGACAAACAGCTTCCACGGAGTCTACTTTTTGTGCCGGGCAATTGCTCTCATCGCAATGCTATCACGCAAAATGGTTCGGACACTGATGAAGCTCCGATGGTTCACGTGTCGCGCTACATGCCGGAAAAGGGTCGAGACTCCAAGAGATAAAACGCCAGGCTTGGCTAGATCTCTTAGGGTTGTTTATCTGGAGATGTCTTGGCTGCAGGCTAATGGCGGGGCTCTGGGGTAGATTGGATGATGTTTGTAAGCGGTGTTTTGTTTTCTGGAGCCGATGGTTGAGAGATGAATGCATGGGTTGGTATGTTGAGAGGCTGCTCCACGATGTCAGCACTCAATCGTTGTGCCTTGTGAAAACTCGATTGACCAGCCGGCACCAGTTTTGAGCCGCCAGTCTTCTCACATGTCGAATCAGAGAAGAGCGAAATATCTGTTATCTCTGACTTTTCTGTTAAATGGGGTTTTGGAGTCATAGCAAGGCTTGGCAAACACCAGTCACGGCATCACGACCCGGCCTGGCGAAGGCCGAGAAAGATTACCGGAAATGCTAAGTCAGTTACTTAACAAAGCCTGTACCACTAAAGTGTGATATACAAGAATAGAGATTCTATCTAATGTCTTTCTATGAATCAAGAAGCGATATTCGTAATAATACAAGCTCAAACCCAGATGCAAGATCCTATTTCGTGGGCTATTCAGTGACAGGCTTTTCCGTACTTGCGCAACCTCGCGTAATTGTACGGCAAAGGTGCCAGAAAACCTGCTGCAATTGACACTAGAGCAGCGAGCCAGAATGATGGGTCGTCAAGAGCAACTTGCCCACCCGTCAAATAGTAATCAACAGCATTTTCAGCTGCTTCCATGGTCAGCATAGAGATCAGACTCATGCCAACCGCTGTCCTCATCGCCGTAAGCCAAGTCAATCCATCACGGCCGATGCGTAGCATTACCGTCTCGAGAAGAATGGATGTTGAAACACCAGAGGCCACTGCTTTGTTAGCTTTACTTCTGTTGGGGCTGATTGGCTACTAACTTGAGATTGGCATCACTATTCCCATACTGAGCCCGGGATAATAGGCCTGTAGAAACCACATGGCTGCAAAGTCACCGACTGTACACCCTATGAGGCATCGCGTAGTGTTGACAGAAGCCCTTTTCCAAGCTGACCTCAAAGTCCAAAAGTCGCGAGATGTTATAGATGGTGGAGTCGATGGTTGTGAGGCGTTCTTTTTGCTACAGCATTGGCTGCTGTCCCGGTGTTTTTGCAGGCTGATACTAATTGAGGGGACGTTGAGCGCGGCGGCGTAACGCGATTGAGGGATCGCGAAGGAGGCCATACGGCGCGCACAAAGGCGACTGGAGCTCATAAATACACTCATATCTTATCTAATAAACAAGGAACGGATGATGAGCATTGAGAGGAGTCAAGAATTGTTCTTGATTTAGCGGGATTGTTTTGTTGTTTTGCTCGCCGCCGCGAAATTGACTCAGTCCCACTTAAAATGCTCACTCACCAACAAGAGTCATCGCTGCTTGACGACAGGCAATCACTTAATAAACCCAAGAAACGTGGAAATAGTTTGGCCGCCGTAGTTTATATGGTAAAGCATCAAACCGAGAACTATTTTCAAGGCGATTCCAGACAGAGTCCATCAACAAGATGTTAGAACAGGCATCCCATTTCACGACCCTCGTCTGCGTATGACAGAGACACTCAACTGAGAAAAACACCATCTTAAGATTGACCTCATCAGCCTGCATCTTGAGCTAAGTATTTAAGCGAATGCCCAATATCCAATCGTTATCATTTGGCTCGATCGTATACACAAGGCCAAGGCCTCTGAAAAGCATCGGCCCCAAAACATGCCTTGGCCGAGCCGATAGCGGAACACCTTGATTTGTCATCGGATCAAGCTTCAACTTTGTCACGATCATGCATTTGTCCCTTAGATGAAAAATACTTTCGCCCTTGATTTGTAAGCTGTCTGAGTGTTATTACACGGCCCTTCGCTTTAATTTCCTCTACACGGAGCTACCTCTCACGACAACCAACGCCATCTAAGATTCGAGGTTACAAGCATGGAGGGTAGAAAGATTGTGATTTCAGGTGCAGGTCGCGGCCTTGGTCGTGCTTTAGCTATCGTCGCTGCTTCTCAGGGAGCCACTCCGATATTGCTAGGAAGATCCCAAAGCGCATTGCAAGAAGTCGTTGAGACAATCAAGAGCGACAGTGGTGCAACAGCGTACCCTATTATCTGCGATCTTTCGGACCCTACTTCCGTGGCTAAAGCGACAAAGGAGATCACCGAATCGCATCCTGATATCGATATCTTGGTCAACAATGGAGCCCACTTCACTGAAGGCAGCTTCGACAAGCAAACCGATGATCAGATCCTGTCGGTTGTGAACTCAGCAGTCACTGGCACCATGATCTTGACACGACAGCTTCTACCATTATTGAAACAACGATCTCGTGCAGACATTCATAACGTTGTGTCCATGTCTGGTCTCCAGTACGCCAGACTCACCGGCGCTTCACTTCCTTTCAGAGCGGCAAAGGCTGCTCAAGACGGCTTTACCCAGGGCTTAGTGGAGGAACTGAAAGGTACATCTGTACGCGTCACTTCCGTTTATCCTGGGTTGATTGAGGATGTATCGCCCACTAGCGCCGAATGGCAAGAGCAGCGTGGTTCTGATGAGGGCATAACAAACAAGAACGTTGTTGACACAATGGTCTTCGCACTATCGGCTCCCCCGAACGTATCATTGCGTTCAATTGTTATCGAGAGAACCAGATCCGACTTTTTAGTGTAGCTTTAAGATTTTAATCATGAACTACACAAGCTTTGATCATCGACTGTAGTTCCCATGCAAGGGCTTTAAATCAAGTTATACTTTTCGACCTTCATTACTTTCATTTGGAATCAATTCATGTCAATCTTCATTTCCGCCTAGCTAAACCGTTGTATACTTCTACACCTGAGACTCGTTCAATTTCTGTCTTGCGTCTGCTTCCCGCTTTTTCCAGCGTCCGACCCTGAGCCTCTCAACTCCACTCACCCATAGCCTCGACTGTTTTGGTGATGTGGATGGGCGGATAGGAATGCCAGTCTCGGCATTTGTTTCCTCAGTAAGAGAGGTGACATCTTGATCCAAGATCAAATGGAGCTGGTAAGGCTCATGTGATTTGAACACCCTATCGCGGAACTCCAAAACTGTATCCCATTGGTATCCATATATCAAGGCCAAACTGATGACTGCGACAGTCAACGGAATAGCGGACGACCAAAACAATCTTTGATCCCATCCTATTTCTCTGACATCGGTTGTATTCATGCCAAAGAAACTCGTGACAAAAGACCTGTCATGTTGTGAGTTTTCCTAGTCAACCTTGTACGAGCTCTACGTTTATTGTACTTACAGTGGAAGAAAAAACAGTGTTACGAAAGTGAAGACACGAATTGCTTTCCCATGCCCTTCGTCAAGTACTTCCAGCACTTGCTTCATCTTGTATTTCGTTACTTGCGCAATGCCCAATAGCGTCTCTAAGGTCCTGATACTTTCAGATAGCTTCTGGAGATGTCGTTCGAGGTGCTCGCGTTCCAACATGTGCCTCCTGCTTCGTTTCCCGAGATATTCATCATCTGTCGTCTCGTGCCGGAAGAAATCAGGACTCAAGATCTTTTTGAATGCTTTGACCATACGTATCTGTATCTCGATAACTGCACGCAAAGCGTCTGTTTCTTCTTCAAGAGCTGAGATTTCCAAGAACCGTCGTTTTCTTGGGTCTCGCACGGCAGTGTACTGGAGGCTGGATGAAACTCGACGATAATACTGGATGATATCCAGAGTTTTCCCTGTTTGATGCATTATAGTGTGATTTTGCAAATTGCTGATGAGATTTGCCAGTAGGAACTCGGGGCCTATGTCAGATACTATCAGCTGATCATTGTCGCCTCTAGTTGTTCCCGACATCATGATGTCGCGTGTTGCAAGATCCAGCTGTTCATGTATCTTTTGGTTGATTTCCTTGATCTTACCACGAATAACTGACACTTCCTCATTAGCAGACTGCAGTATGCCTGTTTCGAAGCTGCGCAATCTTGATCGGTTTATCAATGAGGCTTCTTCAGCCGCAAGAAGGAACTTGCAAATGATATACTCGAAACAATGTATAAGGCTGACCTCAACTTGCGTTTCTTCCCCCGTCATTGACGCATGCACATCTTGAGCTTTATCTCGTATTTTCATCAGGTCGCCATAAAACCAATGACCAGGATCATACGGATAGGGATCTGGCTCAGGCTCCCAGTGCTTTAAACATATCCAGCTAGAGCAAGGATCATCCAGGATACTCGTGACTCTTTTGGTTTGATAGCATACGATGTGTCGCTCATGCAAATGGCATACCGCATCTTCAATAGATGAGTATACTGTGCCATTGTTACAGTCGTTGCATCGATTGGAGGGCAAATGCTTCAACATCATGTCCAGCTCTCCCTGATGAACGAAAGGAAGCAATGATGAGATAACATAATTACATTTCGACCCAGATATTCGAGGCAATATGGTTGAGAGATACGTCTGCTGCAAAGGCTGTCAGCTTGAGCTGTGATATGGTTTTGGGACGACAGAACACGTATGATTGAGTTTAGTGCGCCCCAATACCTCTCGGATACCGTATGTGCCGCCGTACTTGATAGCGGAAGGAAAAGGGAAAAGATGTCTTCTGACAGCCTAAAGATAGACTGGATCTCTGATATCGCGAAAGGCCTGTATATTTCGTAAAATGCATTATCGTCCTGTTCAATAGCCCGGGGCGATAATTCTTGATCGGTAATGGAGCAGAGTATTTGGCATCTATCGTAAACAGAATCCCTGGTATAAGCTGTTGTCTTTGTAAGAAGTACCTCGAAGGGACTCTTGAAAATAGCCTGTTGTATTTTATCCATTAATTTACGAGATAGCTCGCTACCATCGCTCACTACACCACTGCCAGTGTCCTGACCCTCACAATGAGTTAGAAACCAGTGAGATGGTTTATTCCGGGGCGAGTCGAACAAACGTTGTTCATCTAATAGTGATCTGATGTTGTCCTGCTTGCTTAAGTTGATACGTTCGTGTGTCCAGGAAGAAACATCAGGGTAACGCCGGGTTGTCGTGGTCTCTGTCTCTTCCAGATGATCAGGTGGAACGGATGGTGCATTATTATATGAACAATACGATCGAATCATAAAGGGCATCGCCATGTAGTAGACCGCGATAGTGTCAGACTCTGAATCTAAAAAAGGTTTCGATGGATCTTTATCGAGTTTGTCAGGCGTATCCACAGGCTGTCGAGTGAACGAGGGTCATTGAGTTAATTAAATGCTGTTCGTTATCGCGGAGGATCGGCTAATTGAACTTACCACTTCGGCCACATCGTTCGAAATACTGAAGGAGAGTTCGTTCTTATATATTCGAGTATGAGATGGCTCTAGAGCAGTTGCATGATTGGACACATCTGTGCTTGCTTCATTAGACTCAGAAGCACATGTGGATAAACTCTTCATATGTTCTGCTGGAAATAATGAAGGAATTTCTTTCAATTGGAAAGCATGCCGCTCTACTTCCCCCGACTTGAGGTAATCGTGCCAAACTGAATGGTTGACGAGGCGCTCGTGTTCGTCAACCAAGATGTATGAACCAAGACTTAGTCTGACGTTACGAGGTAGACCAAAGGCCTGGTGCACAAAGCTCTATGAGACGTTAGAAATACGTGAAACACTTGAGACATGATATCACAGACCTCATGGCTGCATTCCTTCTCAATAACTAGGTCAGTGCGGCGAGTTCCAGTCTCATCTATTATCTGAATGGTGTAATGCCGGCACGTGTTTGTTTCATCCTCCCGGTTTACGGTGATGGTACTTGATATCATATGCCGCCAGGGCATCCGTGAGATGCTTATCAAGATATCTGCTAGCTGGTTATTAGGTGCTGTGGCTTATGACCAAGATACATACCAGAACCTATCAAAAGGAAACTGGCTTCAGGTACTTCTAGCATGTCTGAAATGCTATGCTTGAAACCGTTCGCAGTTGAGTGCTTTGGCCACGGCTGCCGAAAGGATCCAGATTCGCTGCCATAGAGGAACTCAATGAGGTTTCTCTTCCGGGTTTCTCTTGAAACAGGGGCTGCTGGTGGCTTCTGTGCCATCAGAAGGTAGGGTGTTGAGACAAATACCACAGGCTGAGTATCCTGGGTACCAGTATCTATACATGCTGAATGTACTCGGTGGCGTCCAATGTATCGTATGACAGTTCCTGCGTCAATCTGTGATTTCGATGCATCTGGTTTAGAGAATTGCTGGCTCGCTTCTAGAAGGACCTTCAGAGCGACTGATCTGAGAGACTTCGAGATGAAAGGGCACTCGGTGACAAGATTCTGATGATAGAACACTCGGGTCAGAGGATAAAGTCTTGCCAGAAAGTCAGAACCAAAGGCAGGTAACTCACCTCGAGCATTCGGAAGTTTGATGAAATGCTTTCTAGATGCCTTATAAGGTGTGGCGTTAGTTCTAAAAGCGAACCTAGTCAAGACCCGGGATATACATACATCCATCGGAATTTAACATCGCGTTTAGGCCTACCACGATAACCTAAAGAGTTGAGTGTAAAGCTGTGCGACCTCGCAAAGTCCTGGTAATATTCAGCATACCCGATGTCAAAAAGATCCGCACGTGTGGCTTGGCCTTCGAGCCATAAGGTCGGATTAAACCAAGCTCTGTACGCCTCTGATGATCCCCGAGTTGAATAAATGACATGCGCTTGCTTTTCGTGAAGGTTCAGACCATGGACATCTGAGACCAACACTTGATTAACCCAAGATCTCATGAATGAGTCTTTAGCACCACTTCTGCCGAAGTAGTCTCCATCGAAACTATTCTGTATGGGCAACGGATGTCCAAGGAAGTCGGGAACTGGCCCTTGTTCTTCAACGTCAATAAAAGCCCTCTCGGCGAGATTATGGATGGAGTGTTGTGTTGAGCTTTCCGCTTCATGAGGTCTTTGGCTCTCAATAAGCAAGGCCTTGACCTCTGCTCGCGAAAGGGACTCCTGTATTATAATGGCATCTCCTTCCTCGACGAAAGCATAGCCGCGTGCCCTTATTGCTCGCTTTAATCTCAGAGTGTTGGGGACCTTAGTGGCCTCATTGCTGTAGCGTTTAGACATGGAATGATAGTTTTTCGGGGATAAAAATAGGCCTCAAAACAATATGGTAGGGACTCGGGATCTCTTGGTGGTGTGACTACAGCCTCAGGCTTAGATATGTAGGAAGGTGCTTCTTGCTTCTGTTGAACAAAACTTAGTGACATTAAGACTGATATCAGAATTTCCAGATTACTCCTTAATTCCCGGAACTCTATGGACAGTAAGCCTTATGGATAAAGATCCTGAGATGGAAATCCGTGGCTGGGTAGCACGACAGGAGTAATCCAGCACAGCGTATCTTGCACGACCCTATAGAGACATAAGTGCGCTCCAGGGGGCCAAGAAAGGAGATTTTTCCAAAGTTCCACTGCATGATGTTCGAATTGAGATACCGTTGCGAAAAATGGGTTAAGCAGTCAAGCATATAATTACTGAGGTCGTTTAGTAGTCCTTGGATTCCAAACCAAACCTGTGTCTGTTTAGGAATGTCATATTGGTGCAACTAAAAGAGCCTTTCTCGCGATACACGGCTTTGAAACTACAGAACTTACTTAGGTGCAATTGATAGTCATAGCTTAGCCCTTTCAAAGTTCCGCCGGTACTGTCATGTTCTCTCCGTAAAGATCCAACAGCTGCTTCACAAGGTGATAGAGACTCATACCTTCACGTTCTTTTTAATGATCAGGTGGGCGCAGCCAGGAAAGTACTCTCAGGACAATATGACACTTGGGAAAATACCCCCAAGAATCTTGGAGGCCTGTGTCTCGTGTACACGAGACTTCCTAGCCACTCTTATATGTTACTCAACGTTCCGCAGCTAGATCTTCCTGACACTGTTCTCTGTCGTAACGAGAAGGAAACAAAAGTCTTTGGACACTTGCAATAGCCCAATTTTAAGGATTGAATGATTAGGAGAAGCATAACATCAATCATAATCTCATTCCAGAATTCTAGCTGCAGCCAGTCCTAGTGGTGTTGGACGAAACACCAATGGAAGTAGGGCCGAAAGGCTCCCGCGCAGCTTGGAGATTTGTACGCCAAACACTTGACTCGCTCAGGCAAAACTCTCGGCTCTTGAAACACAATGATGTAAAGAAGATTTGGGGGTTTTGATTGCCTAATAGCTCAGTCTGCATTATCCCGAAAGGTGATCACGGTGAGGTGAATTGGATGTCAGCCAAAGAATGACAAGTGTAAAGCCGAAAGGTATGCTAGCAGGACGTAGTACAATCACAGGCACAAATGCTGCTCAGAAATGTAACTTTACACGGTGAGGAAATCTCGAGTATATTTGGTACAAGCTCGGACTACTCGGCCCGGAAATATGTCCTTCGATTGACATCCTTTGAAGTCACCAAGAAATAATTTGCCTACCTTACAACAGCCAGAGGCTCCATGACCCATTCACACAGTATACAGCCGAAGGATCTTTTAGCTCCGGTCATTACTTTCCTAGCTTCGTGGAAAATACCACAACTCGCCCCTCATCAAAAAGCGTCTCATCAATCCTCTGCAGCGCATTGAGCTCTTGCCCAGGTTTGTTGATCTTGAAGAGCTTCCCATTACGGTCCTCTCCGATCACACCACTCGTACAAATGTCCCCAAAAATGACCAATCCGCTCTTGTGGCGGGTGAGCATGGTGATGAGCAAATGCTCATTCGCAGTGATGTAGGGTCCTGTGTCACGCGTGGTGGACATTACCACGACAACGATATCGGCCTCTCTTCCCTGATAGCTCTCGATGGTGGCGGCTTCCGGCATATCCTTCAAAAGTTCGAACCTCTTTTGGTTACGCTTGCGTTCGATGAGTACAGCATTGGCAAACCAAGGTGTGAGAATGACGATCTGTGCGGGATCAATGGCTGAGTGGGTGACCAAACCAGCAAGAAAGCTCAAGACGGCACTGTCCTGTTCTTGGCAGGCCTGTGAGCCGTCGACATCCTTGTAAATTGTTGAATCTTGTCGATGAATGAACAGTGGCTGATGAAGAATGCCGTCTGGTGGTTTGCGTAACTTTGGATACTTCATACGCACATAAGCCTCGAGCTCTCGTCTGACATCGGGTTGCTGGTCTGTGATGTCATGGTCGCGATGGTGGTACTGAAGCGGAAGTTGGGGGTAAAACGCTTGGGCAGCTAAGTCGTACATGCCCTTGGCCATACGAACTTGTGTATTGAGACGGAAGACTGGAAGGCCAGAGGCTTGAAGAAACTCTAGACCAGAGAGCTGGCCATCCCCCGCAAAACGATTGTAATAGTTCTCAGTGCCTGGTTCTTTCTCACTAGTAGTATGAATCGTAGGCTGTTCCGATCTTGTGTCTCCAATAAGGAAGCAGGGAAGTAACGTGTTTCCCCAGACACGGTACAGATCAGGTCTGTCCATTGTTCCTGCTTGATCAACCACAACCCCTTGTGCCAACCTCCTCTTCCATGGGACATATTCATTTGAATCCCATGGCCTTGCAAGTTCTGAAGCATTTGGTGTACAGCAAAGCATATCCGCTTCTTCAAGCAACATATCCAGGAGCTCAGTGAAAATACTGTTTAGCGCTTCTGAGACATGTCGAGCGTGGCCATAGCGTATTGCTCCAAACTGTGTATCTTCATCGATTACTTTCTTCAGCTCGTGTAAAGCTAGGCTGTCGTCAGGTCCAAGATGCCGATCAACGGCGGGCGATTCGAAGAGAAGCAAAAGCCAGTAAGCGGCGGATAGATGGAACTTCCAATTGACATCCTCATTGAGTTCTCCTGGGACTTTCCAGGAGTTTAGAACTTCTTTACCAAGTTCAGGTCTTGTGAACAATATGTAAAAGGCGTTCATCTCTTCGTTACGTGAGTACAGTCGAATGACCAACTTGCGACGATATCGATTTGAGTCGTCCAGAGACTTCCCTACGTTCAATCTTTCTGTGATATTCCAAGTTTGCTTGTTGAGATGATATGCGAAGTTGTCGACAGCTGTATTGGTTGGCGCTGAGCAAAGAATTTGGCCGAGCTTTGCCTGTAAAGCCAGTGTTGCTGTAGCGCCCAATGCCGTCTTTCCGGATCCTGGAGTCTAACGCCATTGAATCAGTATTTGCCACGGTATCGGTTGAGATTACATACACCTGTAATGATGCCGATACCCAGTGGTCTGTTGCTCAGGTAAGATCTGAAACGCGCACGATCTTTGGGCAGGGCCATTTCGAGAATGGCATTGACGTAAGTTTCATCATCAATGTCGAGAAGGTTAATCGTTGGGAGTGGCCTCCGTTTGCTGTTGCCATCGGTCTTCGTCATCCAGTCATAAAATCCAGCGCCACGTAAAACGGATCGATGTAGATCCATTTTGTCTCTCACTTCATCAAATAGCTGCTGCTGCTCTTCGTTCATGTCATCTAGCAAGGCATCTGTTTCAAAACCATCGTAAGCAACTTTTGTTGGCAGCCCGCATGCAATCGGGTTGGACGGGTGCGCCTGGGGATGAAACGAGAAGGCAGCCTCAACCTGGTGCTGACATTGACTGAATTCACAATAGAATCCCAGAGATATGTAGTTCCAACTTTCTTCGTCAAGCAATAGCGCTTCGCTGGCACTTACGCGGTCGTCAAACGTTTTGAGCTCGTCAAGAAAAGGGCGGCGGCAGCGGTTGATATGGCCGCGCTTCTTACGGGGAGGTTCTTCCCTCCACATCACATCACTGTAATCGTCCATCTTTATTGTTGGCCTAACAACCAAGATCAGATCAGTGGTGTCTTTTCGATGTCGTGCATATCGATCCAATTTTCCCAAGGGCGCAAGACGGCAGAACCTATGAGTATCAGCAAGTGCTCTGCACTTGGAGGACCTTGAACTTACCATTCTACCTGGGCGTATTTCTGACCTTCACGAGAGGTAAAGATTTTCAGCTTGAAGATTCTTCGTTGAATGAGGAGCTTCCAAGCCGGGCCAATTGCCTTCACGAGGGGCTCAGAACATGGGATTGCAAGGTGAAGGCATTCCTTGCCGTCAGTATCAGTATCTGGCGCCTTACACCAGAAGAAGTAGGCTGACATTCTGGTGGGTTCCATTGAAGAGGTGTCCAGGCTGCGACGATTGTCTGAATATGTATGTCCCACTTGCTTTGCCGCTTCATGTAACCATGATGTATCCTGTATAATAGACTGGCTGACAGCTGTCATGTGTGAAACATCAGTGGGGTGACTAAGTTATGTCAGTATGGCTCGTAATCACCAAGATGACTTCTTTCACCTGTAAAGTGGCGCGAACTGTTGGCCCTTGTTCTCTCGGAGCTCGTTCTCAAAACGAGTAAGATCCCAAGAAAAGTCTTCACTGTAAGAGTATCGGAAAGTCGATAAGTTTTGAGTAGTGCCGAGGATCTTGACAAGGCTGCTTTTTGCGGGCAAGACCAGGTATAGACTTTGCTGCTGGACAATATCCAGAATACCGTATTCTCCGGCGATAGGGGCGTCTCCGTTGATCCAGCTTTCAACCTGGTGGTCTTCTTGGTTCGCGAATGGGATGCCGAAGCCTTCGATTGTAGCTCGATCCTCACCAAAATGAATCTTTACGTAGCTGAGGTGCTCGTTCGTGAACGTACTCGGAGACTGTCCCTGCTGGACTTCGTGGGAGAAGTTACGAGGAAACTTGATTCGGATCTGGTGGTAATCGCAAAGCTTCGATCTGTCTTCTGAACCGTGTTCCGGGGCTTGGTGAAATGAGAGTTAGCTCCGCTGAGGCAGCTCTGAAATGATACTCACCTCGATACCGCACGCCAAAGCCGGCCTCCTCGTTCGCTTTCTGGTCTTTTCCCAAGGGAAAGTCGAGTGTGAGGCCAATCCATGTGTCATAATCCCACGCTTGTACCGAGCGTAGCTGAGCCTTGATCTTGGTGCGAAGGCCAATTTTGTCGCCGCTGGCGATGAGCGGACCATGATGGCCAAAACTAGCGCGAGATCAGCAACTAAACACAACAAGGAGTAAGTCGATGACTGACAATACAGCGCAGTCCTCTGTGACTGTTGCCGAGCTTGCTGTTGCCATAATGGACGGCGGCTGCGGCCTGCAGGCGAATGGTGCACAGCCTTGGTTCTCTTGAGTTCAGCTCAGCGGATGTTGATGAGGTCAAAATTCGCGGGGTCAACGGCGATGCGCTACTGGGCGCCTTAGGCGATTCCGTGTAGCCCCAAGACGCGACTCTGTGCTTCGCCTGGTCAGCACGTGTTTGCAAAGGAAGTTGGATTGAGATGCATTTTCAAGGCTGAATAGAGAAAGTACAGCGCCTGTGCAGTGCAGCCTCCCGTTATGCATCACGCAGGGCCCACTAAAATCACCAAATAAGACACTGCCTGGCAATGGCGCAACGCATGAAGTAATCGACTTCATCTCAATTAATCCAATGCACAAGAAATGAAGCTTCAAATAGTTTCAAGTAACACATTTAGTTGTCGTTTTCTGGTTTAACTCATTATGCGTAGCGGCCAAATGTCTTGCATCCAGCGTTTGGTGCTCGGCAAAGGCATCGCTGACCTCTGCCGTCACGTCCTCACGAGATAAACCTCGCGCTCGGATGCAAGCATCAGCTCTCAGGACTATCAACGCAAAACAACACTCTCAAAGTCACACTTCAGATTGAATAGGGCTCTCTGTTTTCCCATTTGCAGCCACAGGTCTCTGTTTCCTACATAACTAGTTAATAAACACCAATTTCTGAACTCTCATCCACATCTGCGCATTAATCCAACTTTTATACATCACGACACAGGTACAAACCAGTCCGATAGGGGCCCAACAGACGTGGATAACCACTTGGCCTACTTTTATCTTGATCCATCTCAATGTCGTTTGAGGTCCGGAATCCGAAACCGTTCTCTATCCGAATGTCGAGGGGAGGATGCTTTCTTGAGCATGCGAGTGACATTTTCAGACGTCCGACAGTCCACTGACAGCCCTTTGACGGGTTCGGCAGAGATATCGAGGGTTTGTCACCTTCCAGACAAATCACCATCCTCAACACTTTCCATCGGGCCAGGGAAGGTCAATGTATTCCAGGCTTCACAAAAGAGCAAGCCATCAACGCCACATAGAAGTTGGGCATCCGGAAGGAGGCCAAGTGACCGTGGATAACAATGAGTCTTAATTTCTTGAGGGGTATGAGAGACCCATGGCCCTTTATGCATCTTCGGAAGAAGGTCCGTGTGTACCAACTCCTGGTACCGCGGGATACGCCAAACATGTAGACCAGAGACTCGTCATCGACCTATGGCCATCTGAAACCCATCATGAATTCCTCTGTGGCAAATTTGAGTAATTGGTAGTCTTAAGTGTGCTTTTTAGATGTATGATTCAGAGATGATACTGCTGCAAGGTTTTGATCACTACGCAGGACTTGGCTCTCTTACTACATCTGCCAACCAATTTCTAGTGTCTCCCTTATTTTGTTGCCATTGCCTCAGGGCCTAGGTCATGATCCGACCTCAAACAAACAGCTCTCCTCTCGAAAATGCCCGCTTCAACCTTTTTCATCCTGTCCTCATACCACTTCCTAAAGTCTTCCTCCCCCTTTTTCGCCTCCTCACGATGTTTTTCCTCAAGCGGAGGAGGCAAGGTTCCTGGCAGAGGCTTGTACCACTGTTCTTTCGGCGTCTTGGTGCCATCAACCCCGCGGAATACCTTGACGGATTCCTCGCTGTATGGGAAGCGATCAAGCATTGCTTTGATGAGAGGTGGCGAGAAAGGAACGGCATCGACAACATCGCGGTCAGCAGTGAGGGATCGATGGATTCCGTCTCGGCCGAGATGGCTTATGCCCGCGCCCGTTGGGTCATGCTTCATGGTTGCGAAGATATGTTCGAGTTCTTTCTGGGCGGGATCCAGGTCTTTATATTCCACGCGCCTGCTTCCAGGTGGAAAGGTGCACCCAGTTCTTTTGTTGTCATTTTCATCAGCTTTTTCAGTCATGATGGCGACAAGGGGAAAGTCAACAAGTCCGTTATCAGTTCTTGACATAACATTTTGGCCTTCATGCTGCTTTTATACAAGATCTGTTGGATGGGTTGTCGTAATAGCGCTTATTTCTTGGTCAACATGTGATAGGTCCTTCATTCTAGACTCAGGTCTTTTCAGGGGTCATGGTAGATCCTTGCCCTACCTACTTCTGGTAGGTTGAAAATGACGACACTAGACATTCAACATCAGATCATTTATTGCCGTGTTGGTCGAAAGAGGTTGAAAACCAACACTCGTGCACCTGAACATCAGTTCTCGTGAGAATGATCAACGGCAACAGTTTTCCGTGAGTACCTAGGTACTTCAAAGTCCTCTAGACTGAATGATTATTAGTCAGTGTATTTTTAGATTTCGGCTAGGATCAAAGGCCAACACCCAACAAACGGAGAACCGTTTTCATAACGGGATTGTTCTCTTTGGAGAATGGCGGTATCCCAATTGAGCAATTCCATAACTCCGCAATCCCCTCACGGGCTTTCTTTCTTCGGAACCGTTTTTTCTAGGAGTACGGAGCTCAAAAGTGGTACGATGTCGGAGTAAGCGGAGTTACCTATTTCGTTACCATCCAACCAGTGCGAATATCTCGTAAACCTCAACCTTAAACCACGTTTCATTCATTCAGTCGGCAAATGTAATCATCATCCCGCAGGGATAGATCTAAGCCACTCGGTCAAAATAACACATTAGCTTTTTCCCTCTTTCAGGCAGAACAGACTCTGTTTTTCCTGTAACCAATATCAACTCTCAATAAATAAGCCATTAGATATATAGTTTTATCTATGATCCTTAAACCACGTTGTCAGGAGATTTTAAGCTTCACTAGATAATGTCTCCGATGTCGATCTCTTCGGGAGATTCCGTCCATTGAGTCTTATTGGACAAATATCTTAAAATATAAAGACAGCGTCATGAATCATAATCACGTTGTCAAGTTTGTTACGCTACTCAAGTCTTCTTAGCCGAATTGGCTTTGCAGTAAAAGTTTCATCAGAGATCGTCAGCCCTGGAAGGATGGGTGCGTTAACTGGCCAATAATTGCTTGGGTTGACAGAAGTTGATGTTTAGGAATGACATCAATACCTTGGTTAATGCTCATAACGGCTTCAGATCATCGTGTATTATGTTTTAAGTTACGGTTATACTGTATATCCTGCCGAGGATATGTGACTGCTCCTACTGTCCCGTATCACATCCCATTGAGCAGTCGGACTCCACGTGAGCCGCCCGACGATCGAGTCAGATCAGCAAAGTCAGCCAGCCCATCTCCAGCGGAACAAACGTTATTCAATACGGACCGCGCTTTCGGTGAGATAGTCCATCAATGACGGCTTCTTCGCCCGCTGCGGAGGACGGGGAACTTCAGTGTCAGGACCTGGACGATCCGAACTGGCACAGCTGCTGAGACGAGGTCCAAACTTGATAGCTGCCTTCTTCGCAATATCGAGTGTGACGGGTCCAAATATCTGAACTTTGTCCTTCATGAAATCGAAGATGCCTGCGACGTCACCACGTCCGTCGGTAGGCCTGAACCGTTCTAGCCTGTCGCGGGGCAGGGACATTACGGCTTGAAGAGCCGCATCTGCTAAGACAGCACGTTTGATCAAGATCCTGGTCGCATCCTCGTTTGCGCTAGAGGTGGGTGCCTCAATAGACTCCATGCGTGAGAGAGCCGTAGAGGTGGACTTGGACGTAAGAGGCTTGGACTCAGAGACCGCAGTAATGAGCACGGGTCCAAGCCATTCGGAAACGTCTTTTCCTCCCTCAAGTTGTCGAGTTGGACCCAGTATACCTTGGATAAAGGCAGCTCCGTCGTTCATCGCAGCATTCTCTGTGATGTCGGCCTCCAAGCGGCGACGATCACGGAAACGTGGTCCCCTGGAGTCTTCGGTCTCTGAAGCAGCTTGGCCTGAAAGCTCCACGCTGCATTGACCTAAGATTGGAGTGATAGCAGGAGCGAGGATTTGAGCCTTTGGTGCACCACCTTTCCAAATTTGACCCATGTTGTTGATAATCTCCATGACATCCTCATCGTGGTCTGACGCAAGGATTGCTTGCAAAGCAGCTTCAGCGAGCACCGCACGTTCAGCGGGACCATTTGCTATGCTTTCAGTGCTCTGAGAAAGCGTACTCTCTGTGAGTGATCCAAGTAGAGTTCCGACTACTGCACTGAGGGGGCCACCGATGGGACCGAGGAAAGCAGAAGCAAAGGGGAAGCCTTTTCTTCCCACGTTTGCTATAGTTTTCAGGGTGTCGAGGAAGCTTTCTTCATCGAATCTTGGGGTTTCAAACGCTATACCGGGGCGGCCTCTATTGAGACCGTGAGGCTCATTGATGCTTGTCTGGCAGGAATTAGAGACGTCGTAAATGGAGGCACAGCTACTTACTGTTCGGTCTTGAGTTTGAACTTGTACGACTTTGACATTGCCAACTTCGCCGAAATTCGTCCCCTTGTCAAACAAACTGATCAAATCGTTGTAATTGTTACCATGAGCGTTTCCAATCGTAGTGCCTGCGTTCCTGTCAAAACCACCGCCAGAATAACTATGAGTACCAATTGCATTGAGTCGCCCGTCAGACTTGCGTAAGACTGGAGCGCCAGATTGTCCTAATAAACTGTGAGTAGTAATTCGGGAAATGTCAGTTGGGGAAAAGCCGCACCTGCGAAAGTTGAGATAGAGTATTCGACCATACGGTGAGGACTCTCTCCAATGTTATAGTCACTCCTAGCAAACTCCTCGTACATCTGAGCTCCTTGCTCATCCTGTAAGGTTCGATCGCCTGGATATCCGACGACACCCAGGTATGCGCCATTGCCTTTCTCTGGTGTATTGAGGTAGCTGAAGAGTTGCAAGTTCCCCGTGAAAGGCCTGTCAAGTCGAATAAAAGCAACGTCCTGTCTACGATTGTCCGAATTCTCGATCCATTCCACAGGAGTTACAACCTTGGCGCCAAACCGCACCTGGACCTGAGATGAGCTGACAGACTCTTTGCCATTGTAGCCAATGTAGCACTTGATCTGATCAGCTGCGCCAAGATGACGTCCCCAGTCATAGACAACATGACCGGCGGTGACAAGGAGGTCTGGACGAATAAGCCATCCGCTTCCCATCATCCATATTGGACGCTGTTGGTCTTGGAATCGGGACTGAATCTTCACAATGGCTGCAAATCCTCAAATCAGTCTTTTGTCAACCTCTTCTGTTCAGCGACAACGTACAGCGATATTTCCCGCCTTCATAGAAATCTTGACGGTCAACCAGTTGGCGCAAGTCTTCTCCGATGATGGACTCCGAGCTACCTCTGCTTCCATCATCTGGAAGAAGGGCGGATTCAACGGGTTGGCTGGATGTAGGAAGTGAGAGCGTCCATGCAGCGGCGCGACTAGGTCCTGAAAAAGCCATGTTCAGCGTATTGAGGAACTGGAAGCGAAGTTGTGATGTTGCGACAAGATTCACGGTTCAAGTTCAACAGAAGAATGGTGTAAGATTAAGAAGAGTCTCTTTCTGCTATGAAGGAAGTGGTCTCTTTATGTATCCAAGCAAGCACTCGACCAATTGTATGTTGCTTTTATGCCATGGAGTTCTAGCTGGGCCTTTTTAAATAGTTTCATGCACAAAGAATGCTCTACATCAAATAGTTTATGTCTTTCGCGATTCACATCTCAGCTTGGCGAGATCTAGACCGAAGAAAGTTATCAGCTGGCCAAAAGAGGGAGCCCAAACGCCCCCGCTAACCTACACCAGGCAAGCTTCGTTCGTGTACTCCGTTTGCTTGGCTGGAACGATCAACCCAGCCAGCCACAAACTTTGTATTTATGGATAATTCACTCCAGCTGCATTCTAAATGCTGTATCAAATATGATGCGACTAACAAGAATCCCAAGTTCTGGGCTGACGGGTGTCCATAGTGCAGCTGTAATGGGACTTGGCTCATCAAGACCTGAGCATGTGAAGCAGTGGCGAATGGCATGTCACAAAGGTTATCTTATCTGATCAATGTTTGAGAACGTAGCGAAAATGATATTATGCAGAATATGCTACTAAATACAAGGATATAATATGCTCTTTTGGGTTATGTACTTCCTCGCACCCCTGCGCGAAAACAATTTTAAAATGCAACGTCCGTTCCAATCGTTACTCGCCGGGCAGTCCGGCTGCATGTCTATAGTGTGTCCATATCCGTAACTTCTATAGTGATGTTTGTACGTGAATGATGTGAGTTGTGAGTCGTGCGTTTTGTGATGAGATGTTTGCTGATGGTTGTTTACGAAGAAGCCTCTTCGTCGGTGACACCCTCGCGGGCTTGCTTGGTGCCATGGGGCTCGCCAACCCACTTGGAAGAAGTGATGGGGTTGACGTGCTGGACGTACATGGTGTCGATCTCCTCGAGGGTTCGGTCCTTAGACTCGATGACGAAGAAGAAGACGATGGCGACGAGGGCAGCACAACATCCGGCGTAGACGAGACCGTAGAAGTAGTCAATGGCATCAGTGATGAATCGAGTGCTGGGGATTGTTAGTGAATGATCATTGTGGAGTTAAATTGCCAGGTAACTTACAAGAAACCGATGAGGAAGTTGAAGAGCCAGTTGGTAGCAGTGGCGATGGCCATGCATCGACTGCGGTACTGGGAAGGGTACATCTCGGCAACGACAGCCCAGACAAGGGGACCCCAGGTGGTAGCAAAGGCAGCGATAGCCAAGCAAGAGAAGGTGACCAGGACGGCGCCGGCAGCGGGAGTGGAGAGAGGGTCCTTTCGGTCAAGGGCGAAGTGTCCGACGAAGGCGTAGACGAAGAAGCACATCATCATCCAGGCGGCACCAATCATCAGAGACTTTCTGCGACCGCACTTCTGAACGACATAGAGACCACCGAATGTGCAAGCGCAGTTAACTGAGCCGAGAATGAGCTGAGTGACGTAGCTGTCCTTGAGACCAGTGGAGGCGAAGACAGTGGTTCCGAAGTACTGTGATTGTTAGTCAATTGTTGCCATGCGATGCCATTCCGAGTGTACTTACGAAGAAGAAGTTGATACCAGTGAGCTGCTGGCCAGCCTGGAGAGTGATACCGAGAATAGTACGGTAGGCCATACGGGGACCAGTGAAGATCTCGACAAGGCGGGTCTCGGGAAGAGCCTGTTCCTCCTCAAGCTTCTCACGGATGTCGTCGATCTGTCGGTTGACACTGGGGGAGTTGATGTCGAGACCAGCAAGGTTGGCAATGGTCTTTCGGGCTTCCTCAACCTGACCCTTTCGGTAGGCAAATCGAGGAGACTCAGGAAGGAGAAGGATGCCAACACCGAGAAGAAGAGCCCAGAGGAAGTTAAGACCGTTGGGGATTCTCCATGAAGCGCTACCATCGTAGTGGTTGGTACCCCAGTTAACCATCTCAGCACACCAGATACCGAGAGTGACAAAGAGCTGATAGCAGGAGACGATGAGACCTCGAATGATGGCGGGAGCACTCTCACTCTGGTACATTGGGACAGAGACAGATAGAGCGCCGACACCAAGACCTGTTACAAGTCGACCGATCGCGTGTTGGTACCAGGCGTGTTGAGAGGCGACCTCGATGATAGTGCCGACGCAGGTCCAGAGAGCAGAGATGGAGATAGTCTTGCGGCGACCAATGGAATCGCAAAGGTTACCAGCAACGAGAGATCCGAACAAGCAGCCAATTGAGAGGAGACCGGTGATAGTTCCTTGTCGTGCGGCGCTAAAGTCGTATGTACCGTCACCATTGGGAACACCGAATCGCTCGCCGTAATCCTTCATCATAAAATAACCAGAAACTTGACCTGAAGAGTATCCAAAGATCATGCCACCCATCTAGAAACTAATTAGTTTCTTTACGTCGCGATAGCTTGTTATGGTGTTGGGAACTTACAGATGCGACCAGGCCCATGAAGCAGGCCCGGAAGGTGATGCGACCATCGGTATCGGGAGAAGGCTTCCTCTCGAGATGCTGACCTTCGCCAGCATGTTCATGGCGTTTACTACCAAAGAACTTCATATTGGAAGAGTTTGTTAGACCAATTGGTCAATTGAATGTTGTAAGTGTGTGATTGATGTTGTGAAAGTGTTGTACACGAATGCTGTGATGAGCCAGAAGAGAAAATGAAGCAGCGAAGAGGTGCCATTTTGACTGTCTTTATTGTGGAGATGATCGTCGAGGGCCATCGTGGGCACCGAGAGACCAAGACCATGACAATGGGTCCATCTCATGACCTCTGATGGTCATGCTTTGAGCGAAAACTCAAACCCCGGGGGGCTCAGGCAAACGACTTGCGGAGACTGACGTGGGTGAGCTAAGGTTTGTGGACAAGACTTGGAGAGAAGCGGAGCAACTGTGAATAGAAGGCCCGTAGAGTCACGTCATGGGCAAAAGAGTCGAACTGTGTGAGGTAAGCATTCCTGTGCTGGGCATCTCACCACGCTTGCATCGAACAAACGCTACGCCCAGCAGGGTACAACAGCACGCCCCGTGGGCTGATTGGTTTAGCGGAGGCCCCCTAGTCGCCCTTAATCCAGATTCATCTCCGTTCAGAAAACGGTGGGAACCAACGTACGTGGGGTGACATTGACAATTTTTTTTCTCCCTTGGCCCTCTGGGTCTTTCTACTACCGGCGCCTTCGGCATTGATGACGCACTTTGGACCCTGTGAGATGAATAATGGAACCACTTTGATCCATAATTTTGTTCCAAGGATCCAGTTTTTGCTTCCATTTGTCTTCTGGTCGCATCTCTTGGCGCGAAGATCTTCGGCAGAGCCTGCGTCGACGGGAATACGCAGGGCGTTCAAGGTGAAGATATTGAGGTGAAGGACAGTCTCTAGAGAGACAGACCGTATTGCATTGCTAGTATCTAATTTACTACGCGTCCATCGATGAATTGCAATCTCCCCTTCTCGCCCCGACACTGCTAGTCAGCTCTTCCTCATATTTCCGGTGCTCGCCTCGTCCGCTGAGCAGAGCCCCATTCACATGATATGACACCGAGAGTCGCCGAATCGGTCGGACCGACTGATGATTGGAACGTCGGTCTCGCGCAGATTTTTATTTCCGAATGCTAGATTCTGGTGTTTTTTTGGGTTCCTCTCGAATTCCTGATTCTGATTGTGGCCAAAAACATGATGTTATTGTCACGGCATTCATCTCCCGTCAGATACCGCATCTGATCTGATCTTTTCAACGGTATTTCCGACGCCAGCAAATCGCCGGTTTATTTCCTGCATTCTCGTGAGGTTTATTTTGATGTCTCTCGTAATGGTACTCAAATGGTCTAAACTCGGCCAAATGTCTCGAGTCTTATCCACGCACGTCAGAGAATGGCCGAACTGAGCGGAGCATGCTCAGCTATTGAAGCTGGATTGGATAGCAACGTCGCTGTGCTCGGTCATTTTTGGGTCCAGCGATAAGCCTTGGAAACTCAATTGGAACAAGACAGAAGATCAAGACAGGGCATGCGATGATGCGAGATAACACCGAGCAGGCATCATGTATTTGTTATCTGCGCCAAAGCAACCCTAACGTGGTAGGTTGAGAAGCGTGCATTCAATTGTCGTGATATGCGCATCTAAATCGCATCACAAACTGTCGTCGAATTAATCGCCACGCGCCAACACTTACACAAACTCGACATCGCACAAAGAATCGTTCTCGAACCTCCCGTGCCTTGTTTCCATTCCCGCAGAGCCTCCTTTACCCCTGGACCCATGGCATCATAAAAATCCCATGCTAATGCATGCGGCTCTGCAACGGCGGAACACGATACCGTATCCACCCGGGCCGAACAAAAAGAGGCACTCGGCGATACTCGATGCGCATTCCCACTTATAATTAGTGGATGCTATTCGGACCCGAACGTTTGAGCCGTCTAGGGGAGGAAAGAAAACTCAGGACCTTGATCCTAGATGACAAAAAGACTTAGGTAACTTAGCATAAGTTTAGGATAAGTTTAGTATAGACTTAGGTGACTCTTTGATAAGTTTATTTTGACACCCTATATCAAGGTTCGGTGTTTTCTTGCCCCTTGAGGCCATCCCAAGCCCAGAGCAAGGAACAGAGTAAAGTTAACGGAGTGCGGAGCCCGCGCAACATGCACATGCACGGCAATTAATCGCGGAGAGAGAGGGAATAAAAGTTAGAGATCGTGGGTGAAGGATGACATGGAGATGTCCGTTACCTTGGAACGGGGTCTAGAATATGGAGGATATCGGAATGTTTTGACAGCAACAGTCGACAAAGGCCTGATCTTGACTATCTTGTCGGATGTCATTTGCAGTCTTTGCTTCGGAGACAGCCATAGTCTCTTTTACTAAGTATGACAAACGGCTTGAAATGCAATATACATGAACCGAGATTACTATCACATGCGGTCAAAACTATTCAAGTCTAGACACGAGATCAATATGCACTTGATCAAATGACCAACTGTATCATTTGACTAGCAGATTCTTCTTGAGAAATTTTATATACATAATTGAGGCTTTTACTGTGTTAGACCACTGAACTCTATGTCCGTTGACGTCGTGCAGATCCTCACCTCTAAATCTCTCACCTCAAAACACCTCCAACGTCTCACCAATCCAAACCTTCTCGAATCTCTCCAAGTTGCTAATCCCCTCAATCTCCATCCGGGGATAACCTGCCAGCACGCACGCAACCCTCCCCATCCCACAGGATAAACGCTCCCCCGGGTCTCTCTCTCGGTCTTACCCACAGGTCGCGTATCCGCCTCATCGTCCTCTTTTTTCTTCCCCAGTCCAGTCCCCTTCATGGGGTGTGTAGGTATTTCGCCGAGAAGCTGTTGCCTCCCCCAGAGCCACTCCTCCTCCACAGACCTAAACCCCCCCTTTTTTTCTGCAGACTTCTCCTGACGAGCTTATCGGTCCTTTGGGACGAGAGTGACCGCGGGCAAGCGAGGTTTTACATCCCGCATCCTCCGCATTTGTGGGAGATTATGCGGGCGGTGGGAAATTTTTGCAGTTCACATGAGAGTTTCCAACATACGATCTCGGGGCAGGCATCTATTTGGAGTTTTCGTAGGTATTCTATATGCAGAAGGTGAGAAGGCATCATATCATTGCTTCATCCTTGTAAATCCGGGCATATCAGTCTGAGCAGTATTGAGGTCTCATGAGGGCTACCCTGCACATGCGCTCCGAAGGACACTGAGATAAAGAAACAACTGCAATTGGAAACAATTATGTAGTAAAGAAATTGAGGAGGGAGACTTTCTCAATGCATAGGTATTTATCGTAATTCCGCCCGGCCAGATGATTGGCATGTGAATGCACACGTACGTCCGTTTCCTCTTGACAACGCCAAATCTGAATCAAGAGCTTCATAGTTACAAAAACGACATCTAGAACCTTCAATGTTGTTGTGGGATCTTAAGAAGTTACAAATAGATTGCTGGCTGACCCCAAATCCCTGAGTTGGGACAGTCTGCAATGGGCGTTGTTTATTGGATATTATCCAACACCTATCAGCCCAAAGACTACAGATTTTATCGAGAAACATATCTTTCTATTCTATAACTATAATATATGTTCCAGACCGGATCCACGATATATCCGGAGATCTAGGCATAGAGGCAAGCCACAGATCGCGTCTCCATCAAGATCTAATCTGCCTGCACGATGATGTGGCTCCCTTGTCGTCTCTGCACAGCCACTGTGCATGTGAAAATCGTACGATCCGGATCTTTTGAGCTTTTTATTCTCTATGGGCCTCTCTAGTTTCACTTCTGGCTGGCATTATCCTTAGACCTTCAACGACAGCATGTAGTTGCGTCAAGGCAATCTCTTATGTTCTTGATAACAAGATGGGCCTCAAATTCTTAACATTCCATCAATCCTTTTGTCTGCGTTTTGTCAAACTTCTTATTGTTCAAATTCCCAATTTTCTGAACATCTTTTGCCGATACGAAGGTGCTCGTCTCATTTCTCAGTGCTGCCACCGCTACACCCTCTCTCCTCTCCTTGTAGAACATATAGAGTTCCCGACATGAGAAGAAACAAAACCTCAAGAAAACATAAACTAAAGGGGCCCAGAATTAATTAATGTGGTCTACTTTAGGTGTAGGGTTGAGAGGAGGTCAAGAGATGCTTCAAGCCCGGGCCTGGTAAAGACATATTTTTGCTTCCATATCTATCTATGGCATATCTGGGCAAGGATGGCTCTTTAGTACTAACCAAAAAGTGCCATATACTAAACTGGCGACATCTCATTATAAAGTACGTCTAAGATCCTTCCTCTGTCTTTAGTGTACCTCCTTCCACTCACGCAATATTCTCACATTCTCCGTGCACCCCGTCAGCTTCGCTAACACCTCTGCGTCGGCAACATTCTGTGCAGTTTCAACTTTGGGCTGAGCTCCCTTCTCAAGTAGCCACCTTACTACATGAGCTCCCCTCTCTTTTACAGCAGCATAGCATAGAGGGGTCCCCCAATGGTAAGCACGATATGGTACAGTAGAGTCCATCGCGTTGATGTCCAATTTCATCTCATCCACAAGAAACACCAGCATTTCTGCTCGCTCCTTTATTTTCCTGGCTTCGTCTCCAGCTGTCTTGTCATGAACTTCTTGACAAGTGAAAGGGTCTGCACCAAATGATGCCGCCTCCGCTGCTGCTCGGTGAAGAGTCCGGTGGCCCAGCAATGCCCCCTTGCTCTTCAAAAACCGGAACGTTGCAACAGAACCTCTAACAGCACACGTCTCTAGTAATGGAGCCGGCTGCGGAAAGATCTCATAGAGGTCCAGCTCGCCATCCGTGACCCGCGCACCATGCTCGACCAACCAGCAGACCAGCTGATGATCATGACAGACAAGGTCGATCAGCTTATCGCCCCGCTTAAGGGATCTGTTAACTTCAGCCTTGTTGAGATCCCAGCCATGAGACATAAGCAGCTCGAGAAGGGGGATGGAGGAATTTGCGGCGACAGCAAGAGGCGATAGGGGCTCAACAGGTGCCTTTTCACTGTCTAGAAGATATCTCACCAGGTCGATGCTTCCGTGGCGGACACACCGTCCCAGTATTGATGGAAGCAGTTCTTGAAGAGAAGAAAGAAGTCGAGGGTCGGTTTTGATCATTTCCATGGCGGCGATGAGCTGCGATAGAGATCTTTCGCGAATTGCATCATTAAGCATGCGGCCGGGATGCGGAGACTGCATCGCCTCGCCTGTGTAGGAGATGGCAGTATGAAGAATGGTCGAGGTAGGCGGCAATAGTTTTGTGTGTTAGCGATAGATATTCCCCCTTTCTCGTTCTCTCCTTTGCTCACTTATAACTAACTTGCCTGATACTTTGGGCTCCAATGAGGACCCGAGCTACGGGAGAAAAGTCAATGCAGCTCACCAGGGAAATAGATATCGTGCCAACTACCGGGAAACACCAGAGAATTATGCCAGCTTACAGACCTGAAACAGGGTGAAAGCTTAATTGTCTTCCCGTTCGTCTATCTGATCTGATTCCGCCTCCAGTGCATAACTGGTCTAGCTATTTCAAGCAGGTCGTGTTGTCGGGCCGACATTTAAACTTCAATACTCAGACAACCACGTCCATCATACATCAGCCTGGCAAGGTACTGTTTGGGATTCCAGACTGTCTACGCGTCTATGTCTAAGGATAAGTATGACTATAGCCTGCACCGCATTCTGCTATAGATCGAAGTAAAGGTGTATATCCTATTTCGAGTGTCAGTACCGGGCTACCGGGCCGCCATGTTATATATAGTATAAGCCACTCAGTGCACCTTCCTGTTGGCTTTGCCCATAACGAACAAATATCTCAATTCTATTAAAGAAATTGTCAACAGCAAAAAACCGGACTAGTGATAACTTTTAGCCCAAGGGCTTGGCAACACAGAAAAGAGGAGGTTCTTTTTAAATACAGTCTAGATGTCTCATTCAGAATTATATTAAATGAGGTTTATGCCATCCATGTTCCATAAGGGCATTGATTCTAGACGCCGTCCCTTGAGCGGAGTTTACCGACAGACTTTGTCCTGGACAAATTCAATTTCAAATCTGGCCACCACCAAATGTTGAAATAGAGATATGTCTGTGCTCTCCCTGCACAACTCCAAGCCTGTACAGCTTACGCGCCCATGAATAGCATGAATCTGCATTTTGCTTTGAAATATTCTTGGCACATGGCAAGGATTAACATAGATCAGTCCATAGTCTTCTTATACTCTGCCAATCGAGTTGCAAGTAGGAGAAGTCGGCTTCCCCGAACAAGATCCCCGTGAATATCAGAATAGAGTTGAGCTCGACTTCGGCATCAGGGAGCAAAAACATCTATCATAAGTGACAAAAAGATTTAGGTAGACTTAGTTTAGACTTGGAGAGCATCTAGATCGGTTATTTTTGTCATTTGGGGATATATCATATAGGCCCTGAGCTTTCTTGGGCCCCCTAGTTCGGCAGTTGAAGACCTCAGCATCCTTTGACTTGCCAGGGACCGAAGCCTTCACGGTAACCTCTGGTCTATATATTGTAGTCAATACTCGAATGCATCAGTAGTCATTCTTCCATTCCAACAATTTTCACTCATTTCTTATAACTCTCACTCTCCTTTACCTTCACTTTTCACTTTTACTTAGGCCGCCTTCATCATGGTCCGCCTCGCCACTCTTGTCCTCTCCTTGGCTTGCTCTGCCTTGGCCTCTCCCTTCGTGAAGCCATCCGATTATTCTGTGTCCGATGTCCGTGACCTTGGGTATGCCATTCATGAGAGGGCCATCTCGAAGACAATCACGAAGCCCGCCATTGTCTGCGACCTGACTTGTAAGGCCTGCTTAGCCAAACCTGCCCCAAAGAAAGGCAAGGACGCAGGCAAAGGCAAGACCACTGGTAAAGGCAGAGGTAAGGGCAAGGGCAAGTCTATTCCTCGATCTCTGGAGCTGGAAGAGAGATCTTTGGATGACATCGAGGACCTTTGGGGCACCGATGCAACCGCGGCAAACGAATATGTCATGAGCCAGATTGACAGTGACACTAGAAATGTCGACGAGTTGGACTGGAACCTTATTCAGCATGACGCTGTCTCAGGTCAAGGACCTTGGGCTGAAAGACCATTGAAAAAGTATATCCGGGGTCTTATGGGGTAAGTGATACACCGGATTTATGATAAAGATCATACGCTTGTCTGAATATCTTGGCTACTCCTAATGCCATGTGTCGGAGTTACTTTACTAACATGATTCTAGCTGCACTGGCATCGTCATCGTCTCCGACAAGGGCTACTGGTTCGCTCATTTTGTAAGTCGTTTGTCAATTCAATGTTTTCTTCGGGTTTAAGATATAATTGCCATAGATGGAAACTGGTTTCCTCAACATCGGCGACAACTGGGAGAAAAAGATCATCAAGCCTCTCCAGCAGGGTACCAACAAGTTCACCACCCCCGGGTCTCTGGCCGGACCTGGTGGCATTCTGAATAAGGCAAACAACGTCAAGATCTACGTCTCAACCCCCCGCACCAGGACTTCCACCGAGCAAAACCCAGTCCTCTTGTACAAGGCCAAGGTCGATGAGCTTCTGTCTCATATCACTGGACGAGGCGAGCCTTTGAACGGTGTTCAGGTCATTACCCGCGGCTATCTCAAGCCTGAGAATGAGGCAGAGGTTGAAGCGTTCCATAACAGAGCCAATGGAAAGGTCCTTATCGAGTACGACAACAACCAGCTGGATGTCAACGGAAACCAGCCAAACCCTAGAGAGCGCATGTACCGCATCTGGCTGGAGCACAAGTACTACGAGCACAGGTTCCACTAAGGGCTAGGTTTCTATTCACTCGAGGGGGTTTTGATTCGTTCGACGATTTTCCCTCTTGTTTTTTTCTTCTCACCTTAGCGTGCGAAAATTCACCAGTCTAGAGCCTAATTTATACTGAACCTACTTAAGTTTATACTACACTTAGCTGTTTCTACAATGAATATATCTGTGTCTTTTTGTGATGTAGGACAAACTCCTCTAATCCATGGCCTATACTAAATTTGGACCGTGCCGTTTTTAGCCGTGAAAGCCCGGCCGGTCCTTACACTGCAATTTTAGCCAGCTCAAAGGTCTTTCATTCATTGACTGGTCAATGGCAAGCCAAAGAGGTTTGGCGACATTTTCAGAACCCCTGCAAGTTGAGCCACGGTTAGCGCGTTGTGCCCCCAATCAGAACCGCCGATTCTCAGTCACGCTAAGATTGTTGTCGTGACAACGCTATCGGAACAAACAATGTCAACTACAACATTAGTATCAAGCAATTGAACATTAATCGACAACCACGACAGCACAACCACTCGCTATTGTGCGCAAAGACAATGTCGCTAGAGAATCGGATACAGCTCTGGCTACTACAAATCCAAACAGGCCCGACATCTACTCCTCACACCAGACAAGGCCCAAAGCGCCGTCGCTTGAACCTCCCTTCTCCAGAAGCCTCGCAAAGTGACAGCAGCATGGCTAGTCCCAAAAAGCACTCTCTCACCAACCATGACGATGAATTTGAAACTCCTCGTCCATCCAGACGGATAAGGACACCGAGGAGCGAATCCGGCACCTCTCTACCTTCAACGCAGTCAGCATCACAAGCATCCGGCCGATCCTCGCCGACCAAACAACTCCGCGCGCTTGCGCTCAACACTAGAGGCGTCATCACCAGAGAACTCAGCGCCTTTCCCGATATGCCAAAACCTTTGGAAGCCCTCCTTGACAAGATAGACTACGCCTCCTCAGGCATTGGAATCCTTCCTTCATCTCAACGTTCCGTATACGGTGAGTTCAAGTGGGCCAGACAGCCTATTCTGAGCAATATCCTTTTTTCGGACGATCGCGACAAACTCGGCCATACGCCAACGCCTGAGGCTGTACAGTGGATTCTCCACGAGGCTGCCTATTGCAACAGTAGAGGTTGCTCGGAGGCAGATTGGAACGTCGAAGTTCATCATCGTGTTCTTTCTGCTGCTTTGAGGCCGCTGCAGGGTCCGAGGAGTGATCAATTCTTTGACTTTCGACTCAGGTGAGTACATTCGCTCCAGGAAACCTTGCAACTTCTGACTGTCTTAGTACAACCGCTTCAATCATCACCGAGTATCATGTGACGTCGGCCTCTAAGAAAGTTGACTTTTGCATGTATCTTGATCCCAAGCAGGATGAGTTTGCCCAAGTTTCAGAAACCATTGATGCCCTGAAGAACATCCTCCCGCTCGGCATTTTCAATCACGCAAACCTAGCCCCGCTCTCCGACAATCCCATCGCCGTTAGTATCGAAACCAAGAAGACAGGCGAAGGCTGGGAGAACGCCAAGCTTCAGATGGAAGTCTGGATGGCGGCACATTGGCAGTTCCTCCGACAATTACTCTCTTTGCGTCAACGTGCACAAGATCTCACGAATGCCAACGAGAAGATATGGAACTTGCCAGATTTCATACCTGGCATTATCATACAAGGACACGATTGGCATCTCATCATCACGACGCCAGAGGGAGAGAAGACGGTTTTCTGGCAGAAGAAGATTCTTGGAGATACATCGAGCTCAATGGGAATTTACAAGATTATATATAATTTGCAGCTGTTAAGGCAATGGGCCCAAGAGGTATATTGGAAATGGATGAGAGAGTTGTTGCTGGAGTGGCCACGAATTGAGGGGGAATTGGTCATTGTTTGAGAATTTGTGCATTTGTGCATTTGTGTATTTGGAAGCAAGCATGATGATTTTTTATATGATACCCTACTATAAAGGTTACCGAAAAACTATCCCTGGCTTCTACATTACTGATAGAGTGACAAGGTTTGACAAAAATAGCTTGTTCTTTATCTGTTTTCGGTCCGCGCAATACAACAGGATATTTCCAAATGTTAAAAAGCATGCCACGGTCCAGAGATTAACCCTGACCTCAGCTCTGCGATTCTTGATCTCTAGGCATCTGATAAACTAAGAATGAACCGGAACCTCAAGATAAACTGCGATGCTTTGGTCATCTGGAGATCGCCATGTTGGTCCATCATAGCCGAGCTTCGGGTCGAAAAGCCCGCTGATGACCCTTGGGAGTAAAAAGCTCGGTGCAGCTGATGAATCACGAACATCAAGTCTCATAAGGGGGCTCTGTGATGCAGGTGGTCATTAAGATCTAGATAACGTGAACTTGGACTGGCGTCGCCTAGCCTGGTGAGAATAAGATATGATCAGTCAGAGCAGAAGACACTTTTAGCCTATATCGATTGTGTCCAGATGACGAGCACTCTGTGAAGCAAAGGAATAGTTTACTGGACCCTGCATCAGCTAGAGGCATGTGTTCTGGTTAACAAACTTGTATAGACTAGAATTCGCAGATTTTCATGTACTTGAGTGCATCATGCACCTGTCACGCGATTCGTGTCAAAACCACACTGCCAAGTCGCAGGGTCCTGTCGGCACTTGCCCTTGGCGTTCCATCATGCTGGGACCATCTGGCGGCAGTAGATCTTCCAACGTATAGTCTAAGGTCTATATGATCAGCAGTTTGAAACAGTGCTCTTCCAGATCTTGAGAAACATGAGGCTTCTATGTCGTCTCTCTGTTCACGCAACCATCTAGAGTATGAAGCTTCAGGATACGTACATGGTCCCCAAACGCAGAATCGGATATCACCGCAACCCCCAAAGTATCTCTGGTATCCAAGCTTTTGCGGTCTGAGTAACCTTAAAGCTTAAGAAGGAGAGACTTTGTTTATTCACTAAAGCCTAGAACATTGCAGGGTTATGGTCAGATGCAACACGACGATCGCTAGCCTCTCGTAGGTGCAAAATTATTCATCACGGCTACACGGCTTTTAACCACGAGGGTCAGGCGTTACTACACTCAATTATGTCCGTGGAAGATCCGCATCGAAACGCAAAGTCGTTCATATTCCAGGTAAGCTTAATTGGTGGACACGTCACTAAAAACAAGCATGATCGAAATTCCACCAATCTTGCCCCGTCACTCTCAACCAGCCTTGCTAGTTTCATTCTTCCCCATGCTCATATTGGGGGTAGTATCTCCATTACCCCAGACTTCGGGTCGTCGTGCAGCTGATCATATCGAGCAAGTTGAGCAGAAAATCAGGCCATTTGATTGGTCTCCGCGAATAACGAGTCAAGACGGAGAATTATGACTTTTAATTCCTCGAATAAGAATTGGGTTTGGTTCGAGATGTAACATTGAACGGAGTTTCATTTCGGTGACTCGCTTGCCGTTTTCGGACTCGAGCGTGATTATACGATGCTAATTGGTGCAATGAGCGAACAACAGATACAGGGGGGTTTAGAACAAAGGGGAAAGATTGATTGAAACCGATATACCAAGGATAAATAACATATAATGTTGATAAATACATAAGGGATGAGAGATCCAGGGAGCCAAGAGGCTAGTTCACTCAGCATCACAACTCCAGCTTGACTAGATACATCTTCGAGATAACCTCAACTCATTCATCATGAAGTACACTGCTATCCTCGCCCTTGCTGGCGTCTCCTCCGCCGCTGTTACCAAGACTCTCCCCAAGTCTGCGGGTGCCACTTCATTCCCTACTGCTGTTCCTGTAAAGGGCAGCTACGATGGTGGCATGAAGCGATTCGAGCGGAGCCGTAAGCCTCTTTATACCTTGTCTCTAGAACCTCTGACTAACCCTTTGTCCTAGCCGCTGTTTGCCAAGGCCAGACTGAAACTGGTGAGAAGGATGCTATGTTCATTCTCGAGAACGGCGCCACTCTTTCCAACGTGATCATCGGCGCGTCTCAGGCCGAAGGTGTCCACTGCAAGGGTACTTGGTGAGCAAGTTTCTCTCGACTCACCGTTTCTCGTGCTGATTTTGACTTTAGCACCCTGAACAACGTCTGGTGGGCCGATGTATGTGATGATGCCATCACCCTCAAGCAGACCAGTGGAACTTCTTTCATCAACGGCGGAGGCGCTTTCCATGCTAGCGACAAGATCGTCCAGTTCAACGGCCGCGGAACTGTCCAGATCAAGGATTTCTACGCCGAGGACTATGGAAAGCTCGTCCGCAGCTGCGGAAACTGCAAGGATAACGGTGGTCCTCGAAACGTTGTCATCCAGGGCTCTGTTGCCGTCAACGGTGGTGTTCTCTGCGGCATTAACACCAACTACGGAGACACCTGCAAGATCTCCAGCTCGTGCCAGAACAAGGGCAAGTACTGTGACCGCTACGAGGGTAACTCGAGCGGCGCTGAGCCTCCCAAGATCGGATCTGGCCCTGATGGCAAGTACTGTACTACTTCTGGGGTTACCACGAGCTGCTAGACGATTGATGAAATGTTATGAGAGACGGATGGAACGATTTGGTTTGGTTTACTTCTTGGTAAAAGTTTATGTACCTAAGCTTTATGTCTGTACATATTGTGAGTTTAGCAAATGGCTCGCCCCAATATCAATTGCAGTTTACTTTATGCAGAGTTATTGAGTTTCGTGTTGGTCTTCGTGAACACCTCACCACTCCATCGACACCATGACTTATTTCATACGAGTCAGTGTTACAAAAGTTCATTATCGTCACTTGATACCTTTAACTTACACCAAGCCAAATGGACATGCACATCCGGAGCGGCTCACTCGGAAGATTGACCGGCAAATGAGCTCGGTTATTCAACTAACCCTTAAAACATAGTGCTCACGACAATTCAGCCCAACCTGCGGAGCCAAGCCGTTAGCCTTACGCTTCTTCAATTGGTCAAACCGGACCAAGGACGGACTAGTTGCTTAATTGGCATGTCGACCGAAACCTGACGTGATGACAATTGTCAAAGCTTCCCCATGTCAACAGTTCTAGACCATTGAGAGAAGGAGTCAATGTTTCCATGACTGCCGATGACCCGGCATATGGTGACATGCAAAGAATCGTCATCGTATAAGGTTCCGGATAGATCTCCCTATATCGTTAGTTGTCCCGCGAAATGGATATGTTTTCAATATATTCTTGACACTTGTTAGCAAATTGCTACCTCACCCATTGAAACAGGGAGGAAGCTAAGATGATCTACGTCGGAACTTTTTCCTAGTCTCTTGCAACCCTAACGATTGCCTTCCATTTCTCGGCAGCAAAATACCCCTGTAGTGTATCAGTTGACGATGGTTTCAAGTATCATCAATTGCTTGTGACTGGCACTTTTGAAAATCAAAGGACCCTGATCGATATCTTTGATTCCTGCTTGATCGGACCTGTCAAGACCTTTTGATTGAGCTATCAAGCTTATTCAGGGGAATTGTTGAAACCAACTCCCTGACTCGGAAATAGATCGCCACGCGTCGTCTCGATTGGCTGACACCCTCGGCGATATCGTTTCAAGACAGATTAGTGCCCCAGAGAGCAGCTCTCGACTTCAATTGGCTTGTCTATCAATCTGCTAATTGGCACCCCCACTGCCCTGGCGGTAACCGATTCACCAGTCAAAACACAAAACAAGGCAGAGAATAAGGAGCCTCATTAATTATGCACTCCTTTCATCTCGTGGCAAATGGTGCTCTAAAATCTTGGTTAAGGGCCTCGCACGTTTCGGTTGGCTAACTCGCTTATGGTTAATTCTCATGCTATACCTCGCCAGGCACGCGATGCGTGGGATCGTCGCTCGCTTTAGGCAGGTAGTGGTTGCGGCCGGGGTCGACTATCTCGAACGATGACGATCATCGTGGCACATGTTTGACACGATAGGTTGCGTGCCGAGACACAACCAACCCAACATCCGATCAAGGAACATGGCTCCAAGTTGAAGTGGCCAGCTAAAGGAGAGAGAGGGACAGCTTCAAGATAAATAGAAGCCTCCGTCTTCCATCAATGTCTTCTTCTCATCAAGCAACTCAGCTCTTCAGTCTTTACACCTACATTCACTCAACACCATTCTTTACAACTCACTTCATTCTTTTAAGTTCTCCAACTTACAACAATCTTTCTTCAAAATGCGATCTGCTACTCTTCTCGCTCTTCTCCCCTTTGCGCTGGCCGCTCCCTCTGCTCCCTCCCGCCGGGCCGAGCCCGCTCCCATTCTTCGCCCCCGCGGTGTCAAGCTTGTCGATGGCAAGTACATCGTCAAGATGAAGAAGGGCTTCCAGGCTTCTTCCATCGAGAGCTGGGTTGACAAGATGATCGAGTCCATCGAGGCTGACGCCGACTACACCTACTCCAAGGGATTCGGCGGTTTCGCTGCCAGCCTCAAGGATGATGAGCTGAACAAGCTGAAGCACGACCCCAATGTCAGTGACTTCTGACTCATATGAACCCAACCACAAAAGATCCCAGCTAACAAGGTTTAGGTCGAGTACATTGAGCAGGATGCTTACATTAGCATTGCGGCTACTACTCAGCAGAGCAACGCTCCTTGGGGTATTGCTCGCATCTCCACCCAGAGCCCTGGTGGTAGCACTTACACTTACGACGACAGCGCCGGCGAGGGTACTTGCGCCTATGTCATCGACACCGGTATTGATGTCGACCATCCCGTAAGTATAGCCAGATTCCAGAGATGAAACGGTCTAGTCTAACACAATTGCAGGACTTCGACGGTCGCGCCAAGTTCCTCAAGAACTTCGCTGGTGGTTCCGACAGCGATGGTCAAGGTCACGGCACTCACGTTGCGGGCACCATTGGTTCTACCACCTACGGTGTAGCCAAGAAGACCAACCTCTTCGCTGTCAAGGTCCTCGGCGACGATGGCTCTGGTACCAACTCTGCTGTCATCGCTGGCATGGATTTCGTTTCCGGTCACGCCAAGGATGAGAACTGCCCCAACGGTGTCGTTGTCAACATGTCTCTCGGCGGTGAGACATCCGATGCCGTCAACCAGGCTGCCAAGGCCATCGTCGATGCCGGTCTCTTCCTCGCTGTCGCAGCCGGTAACGACGGCAAGGATGCCTCTGGATCCTCTCCTGCTTCCGAGGAGAGCGCTTGCACTGTCGGTGCCACCACTCGCGACGACACTCTCGCCGACTACTCCAACTTCGGTTCTGTCGTTGATGTCCTCGCTCCCGGTACCGATATCCTCAGCACCTGGCCCAACGGCAAGACCAACACCATATCCGGAACGTCTATGGCTTCGCCCCATGTCGCTGGTCTTGCCGCTTACTTCCTTGGTCTGGGACAGAAGGCTGAGGGTCTCTGCGATTACATTGCCTCCAAGGCCCTTGATGGAGTTATTTCCAGCGTGCCTTCTGGTACTGTTAACAAGCTTATCAACAACGGTGTCGGTGGCAGCAACAGCAGCAGCATCCGCCACTAAATCTAGGCCAGCGGCCTTTCTCTTCTGAGTCTGATATTTGATCCGAATCTCGGTGAGATGGATACATATTTCTTTTCGTTGCCTATTATGAGGTAGTTTTCCAGCTGTATGAGATCAAGCATTGAATAATAAAAGCATTTTTTCGGCCGACTTCTTGGACCTGCTTTGATTCGTGATTCTGTCTGCTCTGTCTGAGTCACTTGCCAAACCCCTTGACAAGCTTATATCTTATGTATGTCTGGTGAAAATGCCAAGGACTCAAACGTTACCGGCCGGGGCTCATTCGAGACCGGTCGTACATCTTCTGAGTTCTCAAATCAAGATCGCCTCGTCTTCGAGTGGGACCTCACTCCCACTTTCTTCAACTGAGATCTCTTCGATCAGAATTTCTTCCACCGCGGCCGTGTCTCAGGAAACTTCACAGACTCTTACGAGCCATTCTGAACCATACAGCACTTCTGCATTTTGTCTCATTATTTCCACTTCTGCCAGCGGTTCCTTCGATTCGAGCTCCGTTTCCATTTCGACACCAGCCAGCACCATCAGTAACAACGATCACGTACACTATTGCCAATCCTTACAAGTCCTCCCAGTTGAATGTCAGTGAGCACTGCACCACTTTGTCGTATCAGCCATGCACTCGTTGTGCCCACCAGCCAGTCCCATCAGTTTCCATGACTTCAGAAGTCGTTCCTTGCAACGGATGCGAGAACCAGCGGGAGAATGAGGTTACTATCACAGTCCCTTGCGCAGCCACCACATAACCGGCCCTGAGTGATCACCCCTACAAGAAGCCCAAGCTTCCAAAGCCACAAGACTCTCACCAATCGGAATCGCTAGTTCAGTATGACAAACCGACATTAGTAGGAAACTATGCTATGCCTGGCTTCAGCGGAACACTCACGATAATGTGACTTTGTGGTACTGGATGAATTTGCCCCATTTTCTATTAGACCATGACGAGCAGAGGCAAGACGACTAGTAATCCGGGGCCTCTGTCCGTATCTCAAGCTTGAGATCAGTGACTTTCTCTATCTTACTCTCTCCATCCATCTCCAGCACCGAGAAACCAGTTTGCGCCCACAAGTCGTAGTCCATGCTTCTCAACAAATTTGGCAGTATCGAAAGACCTTCTTTGCGTGAACTCTTCGCCTCCTACATCCTCCTTTGCAAGGTCAAGGCTGGCGGGTTGTCGATACAAAAGAAGCAAGTATCTGTGCGGCTTAGAACTGCGTGGCTGTCAGTAAGTGAACACTGAGTATGTTGAGTCATCTTGACTTACTCGTCCTTCGGGCCAGGGCCCAAGTATTCCGTGAGAGCAGGTTGCACTTGAGCCACTGCATTTCCGCCACTCAAAGGTCTCAAGCCAGGGAGAACCCAGTGACGCCAGAAGGCGAACTTGGGGTCATCTGGTGTTGGCGCATCCGGGTCGACAAGCAAGAGCATGTAGGTAGCATCTCCTGGAGCATCAGGCTAAAGCTCGTCAGCACTGAACAAAGTGTTCTTGAAAATGCCCGCACTTACTTCTTGTTCAAACTGGATGCTAGGAGCGCGCTTGCACTCACTCGCGCGGAATAAGTTCCCCAATTCGACATCCTTCCCATCGAACGAGACCGTCAGATTCGTCGTAGGCTTGAAGCCTTCGGGAATTAAGCTGGCAGCTGAACCGGGAACCAGCTTAGCCTCAGCTAGAGAGTTCGACAATGCGCTTGACATGATGAATGAAGTATCAGATCGCCTGACTTGGTTGTGAAGATAGCGTTTGGTAGCTGAGTGTTTGAGGCTGGTTCGATGACGGTGTATTTGAATGGCTACCCCACGTTGGGGGTTTGTATGACGTTACATTTGACTGGTGGAAGAATATGCGTGCATCAATGCCAACAGAACCATGCCCCCAACATTAGCAGTCCTACTGGAGCGGTAGTAACAATTGACTTTGGAACTAAACATTTTGACGCGTGAAATGCCGTTCTGACGCGAAGAAAGCTCAGACAACGCGTGCGGCCCGGCTGCCCCACTCGTTAAGCTTATCGATGGCGAGGGGTCGAACGGCTATCGGGCGATGACGCAATTGCGGTTAGTATAGGGTAGTGTTACTGCTATCAACCTCCAAAAGCTACAACAGCGAAAGACACTCTATAGCAGATACAAGAGTAATCAAGTTTAATCTATATCCAAAACACAGTTGGTAAATTATCTTACTTCTTCTATATCTGAGGAAAATGAATAATTACAGTGGGCGTGGATATTGACGGACCTTACTGTTTTCTTATCTCATCCTTACAATTCAAGATCGCAACATTCTGTTCGGTCTGCAGTTTTCTGAGCTGGGGGAAATGCCCCGCTTACCCAGCCCTTATTGGCCCAAACAGAGGCAGATAAGATAAGCCAACCGAAATTACATCATAGTCACGTGAATTGGCGCATGATCGCTGGAGATGTTAGCGCGACTGGCGTGATGCGATCGAAGTCCATAATGCCAGGATGAGCTGGTTACAAGACTTTGACCGACTGCGCGCCAATGCTGCAACAAGTGAAATCCGAACCCGATAACGGCTATCTGCCTTCATATCTTTGGTGTGTCTCACTCTTTCAGCTATCCTGTTTCCGCAGACACAATGCGACCGTAAGAAGAAAGACGAGCGTGTCAGGTTATCGACTGCACTTTATCTCGACACGATAGGGGAATACCCAAGTCTTTATGCTCGGGAATCTATCACTGACATCGGAACCCCAGGATTCCTCCCCCGTACCTGCGGCATACTCTGCCTTCCATCGACAACCATCCTCTCGAACCCGATCGTGTTACGCTTGCGAAAATGACCACCTACATCGCGCTTCGCCCGAACCTCCTTCAAGCATCCAGAGCCAAGTGTGTAGACGAAGCCGCGATCGCGACCGGGACCGGGACCGATTTCTACCCGACGAGATGCTCTGATCTAGACGCCATACGATTCCACGATACCCTCCGATCGAAACAATACTATACTCGTGAATCCCGAGATGAGCTGATACATGCAGCGGACTTGTCTTATGAAGAGCCCGAAACCAGCCTTCGATTCGCAGTTCGTTCGGTTGACTTGGTTGCACATCCGCGCGCATCGGACTTCGGAGCCCGTGAGAAGATCACAACTGAGTACATGCCACTCCGCCTCAACCACCGCTTCCAAATGAATGGCCTTTGTGCTTGAAGGGCGTAAGACTCGCATTCTCGGGTTCCGGTCCCATGTCTGTGGAATTGCAATCTCATCCGGCGCCCGGTCGGTACGCGATTAATACACCACCCAACATTTGCTTGGAGTGGCCGCGCCTTACACGCGACAAAGGAACGGTAGATGAAGAGAGTTCGGTTACTATGAGATGCTATTGCCCGAGTCCCTGAGGCCTTCCAATGCGCTCTCCGATGGTAAACGGCCAGCCGTATCCGTCTGCTGTCCTACGGACGTTGTCACTTGCGCATCCGTGGGTGTTCGGACAGAAAGATGAAGTTCGAGTCCGAGATTTTGACATACCGTCGCATCATGCTGCCAATAACCGTCAATTGTCCCACGGTCCGTAGGATGATGCGTCCCGAGTCCGAGTTTTACACAAGAAGAAGGCCGAGTCTCGCGATGCCGTTGGCCGACGGACTTGGCAGCTCGCTCAGAGACCGAGGCCTTCGGTGTTCGGTGGGGATATTGTCCGAGGAGACGCATCAATCGTGAACGTTTGGATAATGTTGGAAGGCGAATTCATGGTATTGCGGAACTCTTTGGGACTGCATCGATGTGTCCCACGACCCAATCGAGAGCTCGAGGTAGGTCAATGTCAACGTAGATGTAGTCCTCAGGTGTCTTGAACCTCAAACCACCTTCCAACGTCCGACTTTGCGCAACCCGTCACAGTCAAGTCCGCTTCCAGCAATGGGAGACAGTAATTTGAAAGGACGATTCGTGCCTGCGTGCGTGCATCTCTTGTTCTTCGTGATCACTACATTCCTTACACTTGGACTATCCTCACCAGTCACCTGCCTCCAGCACCTTCCTCAAACAGCAGATCCTGTCCGGCAGCTGGTCAATTCTCAACAATGATGCGCCTGCGCCCCTTTGATGCAATGCATCGGCTGTATTTGAGGGTGTATATAAACCATGTCTTCAGCAATGCTTGACGGAGGCATCGCTCAGGCATTCCTCTCGTTAGAGTGGTCGAACTGGGGGCTTCTTCTGGACCCCTTTGCGCTAAAGCTGTATACAGCGTTGTCTCTTTTGGTTACGGGTTCGAATCCTTCGGTTTCCCTGTTTTTGCCATGAAGCGGAGTGCGAAGGCCAGAGCTATATATCCTGTGATTGAGAAGTGTTTATCGGGGGACGGTGGTCGAGACATTCCTCTCGTTAGAGTGGTCTAGCGGTTATGCATATGTTAATGTGCTAACAGTTGGTTCTAGTAAAGTCGCAAGAAGATACGTCCTCTTTTTGCCATTTGGTCACACGTTCGAGTGCTCAATTTTCTGTGATATTGGCACGGACGACACAGATTCGGATGAAGTTATATACATCGCGATCTCATCACTGCTTCATGGGGATCGGGGTTCAGACATTCCTCTCGATAGAGTGGTCAAACGGCTTGACTGATCCCCTGCCAATGTAAAGTTGTTTACAGCCTCGATTTCCTTTTGTTCATGCGTTCGAGTGCTTAACTTTTTATAATATTTATATAGACGTTATAGGGTCGTTGGAAGCCATATACACCACAATCTCATCACTACTTTGTGGGGATCGTGGTTCAGACATTCCTCTCGATAGAGTGGTCCAGCGGTAAGAGTGATTCCTTGCCATTGCTTATAAAGTCGTTTACAGCCTCGATTTCCTTTTGCTCATGGGTTCGAACATATCGGTCGTTATTTTTGGTCAATGGCAAGAGGTGATTGGGCTGCTTCTTGCTGATGACCTATCATACACATTGGTGTCGTGGTGGGACACGGGCGGCAGACCTTAGAGAGACTTGTATTGTTTTGACGCAATACACTTCTGGAAAGGTTACTCAATGGCACATATATCCAAATCTGATCGCTACTGGTGGGATCGTGGTTCAGACATTCCTCTCGGTAGAGTGGTCTAGCTGTTAAGCGCAGAATGTATGGCCTGAGCTGATGCATCATAAGCGCACTAACTAAGACTTGTAAAGTTGCATACAGCTGCGATTCCTTTTGTTTATGCGTTCGAGCGTGTTTAATTTTTGGAATTTTTATCTGAAGCATATATGAGAGGTTATCGCAATGCCTGACAGTGATGGCCATCAGCTGCTGTACAGAGAGGTGGCAGACTACCAGGCAACCTGGAGTATTATTCATGGCGTTGTAGCACAATAGAAGCAAACCTCCAGCGGGGTTACTCACTATATATACCACAATGTGATCAATGTTGTCGGGGTTGGGTTCAGACATTCCTCTCGGTAGAGTGGTCTAGCGGCGGATGCGACATAGCCTCCTGCTATGTCCCTTCCTAGCTTTAAAGTCGTTTACAGCCCTTCCTCTTTTGCCCGCGCGTTCGAATGGCTTGTTGCTTTTTTGGAATATTCATTTAAATCACACAGGTTGTTGTGCTGACAGTATATATACTCCGAGTTGCGCGATGTTTGACGGGGGAAGGGTTCAGACATTCCGCTCGCTAGAGTGGTCTGGTCGAGTGGTTAGTGACGTAGCCGTGTAGCCATTGCGTGAAAGGGATAATCGCACTAACTCTCATTACACCTGTAAAGTCGCTTACAGCTCTTCCTCTTTTGCTCGCGCGTTCGAATGCGTTGCTCTTTTGGAATATCGGTCTGAAGAGATGAGGTTGTCGTCGCAGGTGCGTGACAGTGCCGCTCGCAGTGGAGCGGTTGGTGGCAGATCATTTAGCGACTACAGTGGGGTCAGCCACCTGTAGCTGGACGTCAACGCTCGCTAGAGTGGTTTGAGAGTGCGACTTCAGGTCACCAGCGCAAACACTTATTGACTGGAAAAACTCGTGTCTAACAAATGCATGTCGAGATGAAGACTGGACGATAGTCAGTGACTTTTGCTCATCCCTCATCCTCCTCTTTGGTCCTTGATTGCTGTCTTGCGATTGAATTTACTGCCTGGGCACTGAGCTTAGTGAGGCGTGTATTTCGATTGGCTCCAGTCTACTAGCCAGCATTGCCTGTCTCATGAGGTGCGAGCTGAAGTCGTGAGTCTTGTCGCACCGAGGTGATTGAGATTCTCAACAATTGAAACAGAATAGATATGCGCGTAATCATGTCCTGTTTCAATTGTACGCGCGTTTGTGTTGCGCAGGAGCTGAGAGTCAGCAAAGAGGGGATCATTGAGCCCCTCATGTACTTGAATAGTGAACCAAAACCTCGGATGGTCGCTAGGCCTGGCCCTCTTCGGAGGTACTGGTCAAAGATGCGATCATCCGCCTTCATTTATTTTTGCACTTCGAAGGTCTCGAGTTCAATTCCTCATTATCTAGTCGGAGACTTTTCATCGGCGCTCGGCATCAATTGTCTTGGATGATGCGTCGAGATAACCCGACCGGAGGCTTGCAGGAACCACTGACGACGCAGGTACCGCACGCACGCACACCTGGAACAATTGATTCCATCTGTTGCAGAATGGAAATTGATTCCAAATGTAAGCGGGGCTCATGATTGGCTTGCGCATCTCGGCTCGTGGTGGGTGTTTGGAAGAAGTCTGTTAGTGGAACTCGATCATCTCTGATCGTTTGGAATCTATTGCGCTTCATTGGCAAATTGAACTGAACATCCCTGAAGAGGATTTTCACGCCGGCTTTAAAAGGCAATCGAGAAATTCATGCATTAGGAAGTAACAGCGATCGTTACTACGCAGTAGGTTCACGTGAAGTCGTAATGCGACGATGGAATTGCCTCACTTTTATTACTGTGTTAGGAAGAAATGGACTGCGATGGTGAAGTTGACCCCGCTCTTTGGCCTGCCAATTTTAGACTGCCTCTGGCGGGAGGAAATCCGCAGTGCTACTGCAGTGTAGCTGATCAAGGAGCTCTCCCCTGTTTCTCTCCAGAAGCTCAGGCGGGGTGAAATGGGCTGGTCTACGACGAAACGGGCTGCTAACACGCAGAGAAATCGGGTTGCTGTGGTGTTTGTTTTGCGGGGCCGGGTCAGTAAGAGCCGGTACTAAACCGATCACGGGGGGGACCCATGCCTCCAGTACAGACAGTGTCATGATGGATGCTCCATCAAAGGTTATTCTATTCAGTGGCAATCATCCGCAATTGAGTAGGGGATCATGATGGAGAGGATAATGGTTCCACGATTGTATTTCTAGATAATTCTATAGCGATTGATTCCTCAAACAAGGCCCGATGTCTCTTCTACCCGACGCCGAAGTGTTCGAGCCTTGGTTACACCAGTTGCTGAGTTCGGACAGCTTCCCCGCACTTGCGATGGGCTACAGTGCGTCATGCAGTTAACTTTTGTTGACAAATCCGGCATAAGTTTCCGATGATACATATTGTCTGTCTCTTGGTAGTTTGACGAGATTCCGAGCGTGATCCGGGGAGACCGTCTCGCCTCTAAAAAGAGTCCACTCACAGTCGTTCCTTTTCCAATCCAAGTCTCTCGCGTTACGGTATATAAATGCCAAACTCCACCCCCGCATCTCCTCCATGCCTCGGTTTCTCTTCCCTTCCCCTCGTATTCTGTCCTTGTCTGTAGCGAGGAGGACTCTGAATCTGAACCAACAACACTTTAGGTTATCGCTTCATACTTCAGCTTCCAAAATGGCCGACGAGAGAAAGTGTCCCGTGGCCCACAAGGTCCCCAACGTCGCTGGTCACGGCGTTACCCATCAGAAGTGGTGGCCCGAGGCCCTCAAGACCAACATTCTTCGTCAGCACAGCGCCGTCACCAACCCTTACGGCGAGAACTTCAACTACGCCGAGGCTTTCAACTCTATTGACTACAACGAGCTCAAGGAGGATCTGCGAAAGGTCTGCCGCGATTCGCAGGACTGGTGGCCTGCTGATTTCGGCCACTATGGTGGTCTCTTTGTCCGTATGTCGTGGCACGCCGTTGGAACATACCGTGTCTTTGATGGCCGAGGTGGCGGCCGACAGGTAAGAAATCCATGACACCCTCTCTCAATTGCGCACAAGTCTAACAGCGTCATAGGGTCAGCAAAGATTCGCCCCCCTCAACTCTTGGCCCGATAACGTTTCCCTCGACAAGGCCCGCCGCCTTCTCTGGCCCGTCAAGCAAAAGTACGGCAACAAGGTCTCATGGGCCGATCTGATCGTCATGGCTGGCAACGTCGCCCTCGAGGATATGGGCTTCAAGACCATTGGCTTCGCCGCTGGTCGTCCGGATACTTGGGAGGCTGACGAGGCTACCTACTACGGTGGCGAGGATACTTGGCTCGGAAACGACGTCCGTTACTCTGATGGCCACCCCGGAACCACCAAGCCTGGCGCTACCGATTCTGATCAGGCTCCTCACAAGAACATTCACACCCGCGAGCTTGAGAAGCCTCTGGCTGCTGCTCACCACGGTCTTATTTATGTCAACCCTGGTTAGTACTTCCCAAAGCCAATGCGTAATGCGCAATCGCTGACTTAATTGCAGAGGGTCCTGATGGCAACCCCGATCCCGTCGCCGCTGCCCGCGACATACGCGAGACCTTCGGTCGCATGGCCATGAACGACGAGGAGACCGTTGCCCTCATCGCCGGTGGTCACACCGTCGGAAAGACCCACGGCGCTGGCTCAACCGACCACGTCGGCCCCGAACCCGAGGCTGCTGATCTCGCCCAGCAGGGTCTTGGCTGGGCCAACAGCTACAAGACCGGCAAGGGTCCTCACACAACCACCTCCGGTCTCGAGGTTACCTGGACCAGCACTCCCGTCAAGTGGAGCCACGACTACCTCAAGTACCTCTTCCAGTTCGAGTGGGAGCTCACAAAGAGCCCTGCTGGCGCTCACCAGTGGGTTGCCAAGGATGCCAACGCCACTGTTCCTGATGCCTACGACCCCAACAAGAAGCAGAAGCCTACCATGTTGACCACCGATTTGTCTCTGCGATTCGACCCTGAGTACGAGAAGATCTCTCGTCGCTTCCTCGAGAACCCAGACCAGTTCAACGAGGCTTTCGCCAAGGCCTGGTTCAAGCTTACCCACCGTGACATGGGTCCCCGCGACCGATACCTCGGCCCTGAGGTCCCCAAGGAGGTCTTCCTCTGGCAAGACCCCGTCCCCGAGCGTGACTACAAGCTCGTCGACGACGGCGATATCTCCGCCATCAAGAACGAGATCCTCAAGTCTGGTGTTGACGTCTCCAAGCTCGTCTCTACCGCTTGGGCTTCCGCCTCCACCTTCCGAGGCAGTGATCTCCGCGGCGGTGCCAATGGCGCCCGTATCCGCCTCCAGCCCCAGAAGGACTGGGAGGTCAACAACCCCGCTCAATTGAGCAAGGTCCTCAGCACTCTTGAGGGCATCCAGAAGAAGTTCAACGACTCTCAGTCCAGCGGCAAGGCCATCTCCCTTGCTGATGTTATTGTTCTTGCTGGTTCCGCCGCTGTTGAGAAGGCTGCTAAGGATGCCGGTTTTAATGTCACCGTCCCCTTCGCGCCCGGCCGCACCGACGCTACACAGGAGCAGACCGACGTCAAGTCCGTCGACCACCTTAAGCCTTTCGCCGATGGTTTCCGTAACTACGGCTCTTCTACAGACCGCGTCAAGCTCGAGCACCAGCTCATTGACCGTGCTCAACTCCTCACCCTCAGCGTCCCTGAGCTCACCGCTCTCATTGGTGGTCTCCGTGCCCTCAACACCAACTATGACGGCTCATCGCACGGTATCTTCACCAACCGTCCTGGTGTCCTGACCAACGACTTCTTCGTCAACCTGCTCGACATGAGCACTGAGTGGAAGGCCGTCGGAAACGGTGACATCTTCGAGGGTACTGATCGTAAGACCGGCGCCAAGAAGTGGACCGGTACCCGTGTCGATCTTGTCTTTGGTTCACATGCTGAGCTCCGCGCTACAGCTGAGACATATGCTGAGGCTGGTGGACAAGAGAAGCTTGTCAAGGACTTTGTTGCTGCTTGGACCAAGGTGATGAACCTGGACCGATTTGATCTTGCCAACGGTTCTTCGCCCAAGGCCTCTCCTCGACTGTAATTAATGAGCAATGTAGCAAAATACCATTGAGAATGAATGATTACGAATTTTACTAGTTAATTATATCTATCCTCTATTCTGTCTCTAGTGATTTACTTTGTGATTGTGTGTATCGATTAATTGATCTTGGCTTTACTCAATGTCTTCAGAAAGTTCGTGATGGCGGGGTAGCCACGAGCCTCGGCCCGGAACTCGATCGGAGCTTACAATACCATGGCTCCGATAGGCCCTCACAATTCTTGCGCCAAATGGCATCATTTGTGCGACATGTACGGTCCAAATTCATCCTCTAGGAAGTTTACCGAATGCGTGCATCGCCTGACTATTGATGTATTGTTTCATTGTTTTGCGGCGCATTTGCTGATGCCCTGTTCCAGCCGAAGTTGTCCTCGGATCTGATACCGCGCGCCGGCCCCACTGCCGGGTGACCCCCCGATCATGTGAGTTCGGATGGGACTGAACTCAAAGTCATAGAACGACCAAATAGCAATGAAAGCCAAGCCTGTAAGTTCACACAAATAGGGTTTGAGAAGCTTCTAGTTGATGACCTGGCGACCGTCTGTATACGATTTGGGCTCATGTTAGGCGCGGACTCCAATTCGTCCTAGAATTCTTCATAAGCCGTCAATAGCTTAGAACAAGCTTGGAGGAGTATGAGCCAAGGCTAATGATGAACTTCACTATATCCTAAACTAGTGCCAAGTTCTGCCGCTCTCTTCTTAGGTAGGCAGCGCTCTCGCCCTGTCCTCTTTGACGACTCTACCTTCCCTGTAGAACTACCCTTTTCTAATGGGAGAAGTATCCAGAGTTAGGAATAGGTGCTCTATCCAGCTTGAAGTATCCAGGCTGTAGCTGCTGAAACACTTGTTGAGGATCATACTTCTTCGCAATGCTCTTCAGCTTAGCCTTATTGCCTGACCCGTAGCTTGCAATGACATCCTGGTACTGACTTGCGTAGTTCATGTAAACGTAGTCGTTGTTGACTCCGCGAGTTTTGGCCTCCTTGGTTACTACCTGGAAGATATCGGAGATCCAGCTGTAGATGGCGTCATCGTCAGACTTATTATTCCACATAAGGGAGAGCTGCAGAATTAATAGAGGTCCACCCTCAGGATCGATACCAAGGGCGTTTCCTCCATTCTTCTGCATCTGCTTGAGCTGGGGAGTAGTGATGCCTTGGACCACAAGAGCAGGTATAATGCCAGAAATATCAGCAACTGTAAGAACAGTCTTGTAAAAGTAATCCCTTGTGTATTCCAAGATGCCGCGATCGAGCTTGGTAGTAATAACGTAGTAGACATTGCGATGTCCCGGAGGGCTGTCACTCATGATCTCCTTGCCCCACGCGGCGAGAACTCTGTTCTGCGTGGTATCAGAGACGGCCTCAATCTTGTTGAAGTCATTCCATATAGTAGCATTTCCGGCGTCAGGTTCGGCGTAGTACATAGTGGGCATAGAGAATTTGTTGCCTTGATAATAGATCCAAGGGACGTAGATCCCGGCCTTTGGGTCATTCTCGGAGTTCTTTAGGATATTGAACAGTGCGTTTGTGACTTTGGGGAAACTGTCTTCTGTATAGATGCGAGATCCTCCCCACATCTCGCTCTTGGGAAGGGGTATGGTCTTGAGGTTGAACTTGACAACAAGACCGAAGTTGTTACCGCCTCCACGAAGAGCCCAGTAGAGATCAGGGTTTGAATTGGCGCTGGCTTTGACTATTATGCCATTGGCGAGTACCACCTTGTAGATTGGTTAGCTTGGAGGATTAATGGCAACTGAGTCGGCTGGGATGGTTACCTCGTAGCTCTCAACATTATCGCAAGCCCAACCATAAATATTTGAGAAGAAAGAGATACCACCTGCGCCAAGTTACCAAGTTAGTCACGAGTTATGTTCGAGAGGGAGTTGCATTTACCTCCCGTGGTCAATCCCCCAACGCCGATGTTATAGAGTCGCCCTCCAATGACACTGACATCAGACTTCGCCAACTGCTCGTACACGGGACCCCAGGTGTTTCCAGGCTCTATCGAAGCAATCTTCTTATCTTTAGATAAAGAAACACCTTTCAAGTTAGCAAACGAAATGGTCATGCCATCCTCAACAGATGAAGCTCCAGCGAAGGCTGCGTGGCCGCCACTCTTTGCAGCGAAAGGGCACTGTGCTAATCGAGCCAACAGTACAGTTACAGAAACTTGGCTCGGCCGCTGAGGAATGAAGATACAGTAAGGATTGACCTCTGCCTGATTTGAGGACCAGTAGGAGCCCGTGAAGTCCCTGAAGGCCGTTTCTTCCCTCGTTTCAACGGCAGCATCACCGTAGAGTATCTTCAGAGAGGCGCACTATTTTGCTTCAGCCACATGAAGGTTATGAGACTCCGGTCTACATACAGCAGCGGCGCAGCCAGTGACAGATCGTTTTGAATTGTCCGCGGATACTGGAAGCTCAGATACGTGAACGCCTTGATCAAGAAGGGCTTGAGTGATGTTGAAGTCCTTGGTCTCAAGCAGAAAATCGGTGGCGCTTGATTTCACAACCAAGAAGGCTGCAATAACCAGTGAAATACACCGCATGATGACTCAAATTGGCTAGCGATGACAAACTGGGAGGTGACAAAGGCGATATTCGAGAACGATTTATCGGTCTTGTATCACATTGAGGCATTTCCAGGCCAGTAACTGCGGAATGGGACGCATAAGTATGCATAATCCCCACTCTCTGGTGCGAAAGCAATAAAAAATATTTTTTCTTCTATAATGAAGTGTGTTGGTCGCTTGCATCTTGTGAAAAGGAATGGCTTGGATGCAGCCAAGTGGAGTGGATGCTGTTGGTCCTGGGATTGTCAAGGATATCATGCAAGAAACATGCCAGAACTCTGGCAAAATCTTGGCAAAGGCGATCAGCGAAGTACTTTTATTGCGTCGCATGTCATAACTGTCAAGTACGAAGGTGTGATGAATAGTAACCAAGTCACATTCCCACCAAGTACATCAAGCGTCTCGACTATCGAAGACTCAGCGGGATGTTACTTGAATACCTAGTCCTGTATGCATGCACACACGGACCGGGAAGCTTTCCACAAACCAGATCATAGTTCTGGTCCTTAGCTGCTCCGCAATTCGGTCTATTGAACTTTAATTCTTAGGGAGCTCCATCCATCTGTCAAAGCTCGTTAGCAACTCTTCATCCCGTGGACCCGTATCCCAGTCCTTCACGCCAATACGAAAATACTCCGGGCATTTAATTGGTAGGAAAATCGACCCTGTAAGTAGTGTACCATGATGGCTTGCTCGACTGAAAGAAACATGGTATAGTGCGCTAATGTGGCTGTTGGTTGCTGCACTGGAAGAAGCTCAGCTGTCCTCTTCCATCTGTGATCAGGCAGTTCAATCTTTTTGTTCATTCAGCTCCAGTCTGCTTCCTAGCATGAATACCCTCACTCTTTTCTGATAATAGCCATGGAGAAAACACAAGTTTCCAAATCTTCGATTCGAAATACAGGGGATTGTCTTGATCGTTGTTGCTTCAATTGCCCGTCCTTTTCGACCCTTGCGATCATCCACCATAAAAGCATTCGAGTTGAAGATGCATGGTTGGCTTCCTGTTACGTCTTATTTCTTGTTCTCGCGATTATTTACCTCTATATTGTTCCTGCCCTCTTTCGATTGACAGATCTCGGAGAAGGGATTATTGAGCCTTACGTGACAGCTAACGATGATGCGCTATTCATACAGAAGGGACGCTTCAACATATCGGCGTGTCTCTGATTTATGCCTTTGGTTAGCAAAGTTCTCGCTGCTCTGGATGTACAAGAAGCAACTAGTCCAGCAGCCTTTTTATATGAAGCTATAGCCTTGCAGTGTCGGTATGCTGAGGGCATCTTGGAGACTGGTACTGGTGGACCTTCTCGTTATGCTTTACAGATTTGCCTTCTGGGTCCTCTCAAAAGTATGCTTGCAATGCCAGGTTGCCTCTTATAAGGTTGGTCTCGGTTATGATAGTATTGCTACTTGCTAGAGTTTGTGAGGGCTCGGCTTCGAAAGTAAGGCCGGTGAAGTAGTCATCTCCGAAAAGGTTCAGATATATCTGGCATTTCTCATCGAGGCAGATGTCAGGCTCCTGCATGAATTAGGATGTGTGTGATGCTTGGAAGTATGACATGACCCACGCAGCAGTCAGCGGCTGGCTTGGTACCTTGGTGAATAGATGGATATCTTCCTAGCCACGTATTTAGGAAGATAATATAGTTGGCAACTGGCTTCATAAAGGAGTCGCCTGAGCGGTGAAAGATAGGTCATGTTGGATAACAGCCTTGCAGTAGCCCATATGCTTGTCGAGTTTAGACCCATAGCTTGTGTACACACTCGTAAGTGGGCATAAAGTGGTGCCCGATTGCGGGAACGAAGGCCGCTTGCACAGAAGGGAATACACAGACAGGGCGAGTTGCGAAAGTTCAGGATATTCGGTGAATCGGAAGGCTTGATGTGTTGACGACAGTGAATTGGTCGTCTGGAGGCTCATTGGGGAATGATATTGGCAACGGTGAGGGATTTCCTTCTGAACTGAGGTAATGAGCGCTTCGTCCTCAAACTTCAAGACAGCAGGATGACGAATGCTGAAGGTGGAAAATTCCTGAACTTTGACGTTAGCGAATCGAGAAAAGGTATTCTGAGCTCTATGATGCTCTTTGTTGGACAGAATTAAGCTGCACATTGCGCGGACTCCGCGTACGCTTCGATGCCGAGAGAGGCTGCATATTTTTGCGCGACCGCTAAATTGCCGAGAAGCAACAACAAGATAAGAGGGACTGGATAGCAAAACGAAGAACCTGAGACATTAGCATACTGGAACATAGCATATCGTCCTGGAAATGTCGGCCAGTGCTTCAAGGGGCATGAGAAGCCTTCCTTCCTGCGGAGTCGTCGCAAATATTAGTACAGCTCCAGTTCCAGCCAGTGCCAAAACTTGCCAAAGGACCGCCGAGGTAGTGATTGGATTTAAGTAACTGTGATTATTCTGTGCTTCAGCCTAGCTTGATAAGACCACTGCTGGGAGGATCTGTTCAGAAATAATAGTTCAATGGGATCATGGTGCAGCCTTTGCGACAGTACAAATCTGGAAGAGCCTTGTCTGTCTCAAAAATTCTTTGGTAGCATGCCACTCCAAGATGAGCGGCTGACGCCCTAATTGATGCTGTTGGACCCGGAGTAGCGGCATCGGGGCGGCATCAGCGGCATACTTCAACTTAGGTAAGAAAAGAAGCACCGAATAAGGGGCAAATAAATACAATGAAACCTGCATAGATGCGGCCCACAAGAGTCAGCGCGTCTTCGGAACGCTCAGTAATCAGGTCCCATAACTCCAAAATTAGAACAAGAACAGACGCGCGGTCCTCCAACCACATTCGACAACAGTAGCAATACCGGGGAACTGGGCAAATTGAAGCATGGCGTTAGACCGAGGGGACGAAGTGAGAGGCTAAGTTTCTGACATCGCAGAGATTCCTTGTCGAAACTACTCGAAATCTGTGACCGTGCTTTTCGTGAGAACTAAGCGGGCTTTGACTTGGTTCATGAGATCGCGACGATTAAACAGGTATAAAACATCCATTCCGAGCTGTTGTAAGTTAATATAACTGACATCTTCGTTTGCAAACTAGTCTTTCTCTTTGTTACTGCCACTGGCTTCTACACCCTCAACAAACACTATACCTAAACAGCCACCAAAACTTCACGAGATGATCATTGGCCGCGTTATTGGCGTACTTCTGCCATTCGCACTCGCAATCGCGGCTGCTATCTTCACCCTCGTCCCCGCACTTGCAGGTATCACCGACAAATCTCTCTACCTCATCCAACTCGACTTCGAGAATCTTAGCATCAGCCCTGCAAGTGAACTTGTCGACAAGATCTTACCACGCGCCGAGACAGTCGAAAAGAATATCACTGCCGATCTCCTTGGGCTTGACAAGACCTACGATATTACGCTCTGGGGATACTGCCATAATGATAGAGATAAGAAGCGACAATGCTCGAGTCCCAAGTTCGATTGGGTTAGAAAAAATATATCCACAGACCTCATCAAGAGTGTTGATAAGGATGTCGAGGTCAAACTGCCGAAAGAGATCAAGGCTGCTATCAAAACCTTTGGATCAATGACGAAAGGAGCTGAAGTTGCCTTCATTGTGGCCTTGATAGAGCTAGCCATCGAGATTGCTCTTGGTATCTTTGCAGTTTGTTCTCGCGAACTGACCTGCTGGACATGGATGGCAAGTGGCCTTGCTTCCGCGTTTGTCCTCGCGTCAGCCATTCTCTCTACTATCATGGCTTCAGTCTCGATTGGTGCCGTGGAAACCACTGCGAAGCTCTATGGAGTCAAGGGAAAAGTCAACATTGTTTTCCTCGCCATCATTTGGATCGGTGCTGCACTTGCTATTGCTGCAAACCTCCTTTGGATCATACCAACTCTCTGCTGCAGCACCACAACCAATCGAAAAGACCCTGAAGGCAAGGGACTACTTGAGCGCAGTCACCACTCTGGAGCTTATGCCCCTATTGATGATGATCACGAGATGCAGCCTACATATCAAAATCGTGGTCTGGCGCCATCTCCCCGGACAGATCTTGCCTATGAACCATACAGCCACCAGGTTTAAGGCCACGAGTCAGTTGGAGAAGTTATGGACCTTACGCTAGATCGTTGGTACGATTGTAACTGGTAGGTGTCTTCGATGATAGGATCCTGAAACAGATTGAGGGGATAGCTATCATCTGGGTTTTTGTTTTAGATTTGTGTACCGAATCATTTGCTAGGTTTTGGACAGGCATCAAACCACAGGTACTTAAGCCCTCCGCACTCAACAACTCAAACACATCCTTTGGGGTGTAAAGATATTGCTCAAACTATTATCAAACCCCAGTCTGCCATCTGTCAAAAACCTGTCATAGACACCAGTGACCTCAATGCAAACATCCGATCTTGTTACACTTGCAAAGACAACATGGACATGCTTATCGCCACTGGTACAAGTGTTAGTAGTGCGATAGATTGCCTCGGTGCTGTTCAATTTGAGTCGCCAACAAAAACTCACTGAAGTCTCGCAGCCCGAAAGACTGATGGCGGAGCCAACCGACTTCACTGTAGCACAATGGCCATGTCAGGGGTAGTCGGACTTCATCAGTAAGCAGAGTGGAGACATGTATGTTACTAGATGTCATAAGCTTTAACTATCAATTAAAGTCAGTTCTGAGTAAGTGGTTGTAAGTTCCTCTCAAAACACGTGTTCTTAATACACAATTAATATTAGTAACTTTTTTTCTTGATCATTCGATTCCTCCTAACTTTGTTCTGACACGCGCTCCTGAAGCCGAGACATCTCGATGACAATAAGCCCTAAAATCCTTCGCATATCAATGTTCCCGCTCTAAATGCAGATCTGCCCAGACTACGCCTTGCCAATCCCCGCCTCATGTCTTAAGTCAGCAAAGAGTATTTCAGCTACTGTGCTTGCTTACTCTTGTTATCCAATCAAGTACTGGCAAGATTCCGCTCCCCTGATCCCGAATCCCCAGCTAAGTCACCAAACCAGACAATAGTATTACGTAGACAGTGGAGATATCCAGAGCGGACTTCCACTTTTGAAGTAACGATAACCGAACATCTTGGCCTATTTGCCAAGCTCAGTGAACGTTGGCACCAAATATGGTGGTTGATCGGCATATTTTGCTGTCAGCTCAGCCTCGAGTTTCCTGGTCTCCCGAGGCTTAGATGCTCTTCGTGGGGTAAAAAGGATCAAATCCCGACTCATTCCTTACGGATAGCAATAGGCAGCAAGTTTGTCTCGTCGAAGGATTCTTGATGCAACATTGAACCGTTCGAAGTGATGTCATTCATGCGGTATGGAAGTGAGTTGGCTGAAGAGTTGAGCTCGGGAATGACTGAGTGCAACTGTCGAGAACTGTGATAAGGAATGGGTATATATAAGTGATAGGCCATCTTCCAATGTCTCTTCATCAACCACAAACATTGCCCAGCCTTCACAAACCTACCAGAACAAACACTCTGCAACCTTCTATCAACATGCCTTCTCTGCGTAACACTTTCTTCGGCCTTCTGGCTGCCACACTTTCATCCACTGTCGCAGCCGAGCACCTTCGGGTTGTCTGGTCTCAAGGCGACTTCTCAACCATCTCCGGGCCCAGTGGCGGAAGCCAAAGCGGTCACAGCTCCGGCTTCACAATCCTCAAAGACGACGGCACTGCCATTTACAGCAAGGCATACCCGGCCGACCATTCTCCCTGCTACAACACCGGCGATGGACGCGAGTTCACTTTCGGCGGAGATTGCTGGACCAAAGAGCGCAAGTTCCGCTGCAAGTCCTCATTTGCTGGTGACCCCGAGTCCTGCGAGGTCAAGGACCAGGATGGAAACAGTCTTGGTACTGGAGAGGGCAAGACTGACACGACATTCATTGGCATCGCTATCGCGCAAGACTCTGCGTGTGTTGTTGAGTTCAACACTGATGACAATGAGGATTGCCCTAAGGATGAAGACAACAACTTGGGCGTTAGATCTGGTTAGCTGTCATCAGCCCGCGAGGGGGAAAATCAGGCAGCGACGAGGATATTGAGGTGTATTGCTGTTTTTTGTGAATACGTGCTCCTCGCTTTCGTGTCAGAGCCCAGAGTTTGTTGCCACTCAATCAGCGAGACCAAGTACGGTCAAATGATTTGAGCCCCGTATCTTCCATAGGATCTATCACAACATACTTTGCATTGTAATTACTATATCAAAGATACCTTGATACGTTTCTGTATCGGTGGCGAACTTTCAGACCTCATAAGGTGATAGTCACCAATGAACATAATCATGTAACTCAGCGTAGATTCTGAAGGGGCAGACATGGCACTTTTATAAGACGAATGATGAGTCATACTCTTGGGAGGCCGTGTGTGAGCTTGGTTGCGCTGAACAGCAAATCATAAACTGGGAAATATAGCAAAATAATAACACTGCCACAAAAGAATATTTGCCCCGTCATCAACTTCCTTGAGGTTATTCGCTGGGAGTAGCCTTGCTCCCGAAATGAATAGATTACTGTCCACTAGAATTGCACGTAGGCAGAGTAATTTTTGCCAATAAACTATTTGAGTTTTGGCTCACACTCAAACAGGCGCCTTTTGGTAACGGCTATGTACAAAGGACTTTCGATTTATGCATCAATAATTAGTTAATGCTGAGGATGATAAGTCGAGATTGTTCATATTCTTAACTAGCCTCAAGATGCTTGGTGGAAATATCAATAAAGTTTAAATACTGAACCAGCTTGCCTGTCAATAGTTTGTCGTAAAGTATTTTGAGATGGGAGTGTACTATAAAAATCCCTTCCATCTGCTCTTTTTCTCTTTTTCTCTTGTTCCCTTTCTTTATTATCATTATTGGAACTACAAGAAAGCCATGAAACTCGCCCAGCGCATCAAGAAAGATCTTCGCCTAGACAAATCTCCTTGAATACCATTATCTACTGAACAGTCAGTCAACCCTAATACTCACCGTCATATGTTTGACGCACCAGAGCCCCTCTCCATTTTCAATACTCCAGTAGAGTACTGACCTTCTATAGCTAACACCCAGCTTTGACTAAACTCTACCCAATAACATGTCGGTAAAGGATTGCGATTCTGGAGACGAGGGCTTGCCCCAGTCGTACTCGTACGATGGGGACTTGGCAGATGAGGGAAGTGTCTGCAGCGAAGATTCCGGGATTTGTATGTCGCATGAATTGGGTCCAAATGCCAAACCCGAGTTGAACTACTCATATGGGCCTACCTGGAATCAAGGTCATCCTTCCAACATGCATGGCCCGCCAGGAGCTGTCCCGTATAGCCATCCAGTCAACACCCAATGGTTTCCCCAGCCCGCCCCAATTGTTTGCCTACCACCGACCTATGACCAGATGCGCCCCTCACAGCTTGTTCCAGAATCAGATGAATCTGAGAATGAGCTAGATCAGTCGCCTAATGACGACCCACAAGTCAAAGCAGAAGACCAAAACTACATCAACCCTATTGATACTATTCTCAAAGAGAACCAAGAACTACGCATGGCAGATGTACAGCTTCAGAGCGAAATCAGAACAGGGCTCAACAGCCAGCTTGCCATGCTCTCCCAGTCCTCGAATGCTGTCAAGATGCAACTGAGACAAGCTCAGAAGCATTGCGAAGCAATCGAGAAAGAGCTCAAAATTGTGGAAAGGCGTTATCGTGACCGTCAAATCAGTGCGCAGGGCGGGATCAAAGAACTCCGCAGTCTCCTGATGACAGTCATCGAGGAGCAAACGATGCTCAGACGTTACCTGAAACGAAAGGGTTCGGTTCAAATCACCTGACGGTTGAAGACATGCCATAGACAGTAAGACATGCCAGGTATGTCTAAGTTGAATAGCGGCTTTGGGTTTGTGGACCAGAAAATTCACAAGAGGTTGATTAGGCAGTTGGCGTTGGGATTGCGCGGGAGTTTCTAGCCTTATAGCGATATTCTTGCCGAGTCTTTTTTTAAATACAACCTTGTTTGTGGAAGGGACGCACCCATAAACTCCGGAATTTGAAGAATAGCCAAAATGTGATTATGCTAAGGTTTTGTCTGCCTGAAATCAACATTAGTGTTGGAAGCTTAATCTGAAGGTGAGTGTTCAAGGGTAGCTTAGTGGAAGTATGAGCCTTCCCCTTCTTGGCATGATTCGTTGGAAACCACCATGACAAAAATACGTGACTGCTGGCACAACTGTTCAAGAAGCTTAATTAAAAGAACAGAAAGCTCATTGAATCATTGTTTCGGCATGACAGATCGTCAATCTGCATTACCTAATCAACAAGGATATTGCTTACGCCCCTCCCAATTTTAGCTTAGGCAGATGCACAGCAAAGATGAAACCTGCTTGATGTTGCAATTTCCCAATAGACAAATCGAGGTCATTATCATCGACATGTCTGGACATCAAAAGTACACGGGCGGAGGCTCATCTCCAGTTGAAGTAACGTCCGCGTCGGATAGTAACCCCGTTCAGATCATCTTGACTCCGCCTACGCCAATCGTCTCCACTGGAAATTTTGACCGACCAGGGGAAGACACGTTCAAGGAGGTTCTTCCTGCCGTGTCTGAGGAGAAGGAAGCTGTTCAGAAGACAGATGGATCTGACGAGAAGGAAGTTTATGTTGTAAACGAGGGGCATGACGAGAAGGAGGTATACATACCAACCGCGGAGAAAGAAGTTTATGACCATTGGCTTGAGAAGGAGGTCCACGACTTGAGGATACATGATGGACATGATGAGAAGAAAATCTACGACCCAAGCGAAAGTATTGCTCAAGTGCAACGTATCCACTCACCAGAGAAAGAAGTTATCCCTCAAACAAACCATGAGGATGAGAAAAGGTTATACCATCCAAATGGCTCAACCCAGGACCAAGAGAAAGAAGCGTCTATGGCGGCTCAGAAATACAACAGCAACACGAATGAGCAAAGAGAGACTATCTCCACCGCATCCGCTGAAACATCAGAGAAGAAAGACAGCGCTGCTCGGGGTTACTACCAACGCCACGTCAACAAGTGGAACCAAGCAGTCGACAAGAAGAAGAAGGCCTGGACAACCTTCACCAACAATTCCACTACGGCTATGACAGAGAAGGCAAATCAAATCGATAAAGGATTCAGGGATCGCTGCACGGCATTCGAGAACGGCACTACAACTAAACTGAACCAGCTTGATAGAAGTATCAGTGATAGTGTTGATCGAGCTGGAAAGAATGTCAACTCCAAGGTTGCGAATTGGAAGACGGGCATGGGAAATATCAAGAGCCAGAGTATGAACAGTGTTAAGACTTTGGGATCTCGATGTCAGATTGGTACGAAGGAGGGGAAGAAAGAGGGAGAGGCACAGTGATAAAGGCGTTTTGAATCGCTTTGGAGTTCAGCCTCGATTTCAGTTTTGTTTCAGCCTTTGTTTCTCGTTCGGCCTGCTCATACACGATACCGCATTCATTGGTCTTAGCATTGTAACATATCCATTCATTATCGCATCCTAATACCACTCAAGGCCATCATATGTTCCATCCAATTTCCCGTCCTTATCAAGCTTGATTACCGCCTCTTTGGTCCTCCTTGCCATGAGCTTAAGGTACTCAGGCGATGTAACCGGAGGCGCTGGCTGGGTTGTATCCTGACGGAGCCAAGCCACACCGCGGGCCCCATTAACGGTTTTAACAGCATCGCGCAAAGTAGCAATGTCGGATTCTTCAAAGATCCTTCCTAGCACAACGGCGCGGGGAGCATTGTTGTAATTCCCGGAACCGATGGCGCTGCTGTCAGGATGTGACGGTAGACTTTTACCAGCAAGAAGAGCTGGTATGATGAGTTGTCCCGAGTCTCCAGGTAAGATGAATTGAACGACTAACTGTATTAGTATTGGAGGGGAACTGGTGCCATTTTCTACCTTCAATCTCTGGCTTGAGAGCTTCAGTCACCCTTTCACCGATAAATTCAGTTTTTCCGCAGAGGATGATTGGGATCGGGCTCGTTTCCGACATTCTGGTTGCTATCGAGATGGAGTTTCAAGGGTAAGCAGAAATAGAAGCGACCCTGTCTGGATGACCGCCAGAGTTGTATTTAAACCAGGTTCAGGCCAAGCTTCAGACCCCGACCTAAATGCTGACGCGACGTGATCATGAGGGGTAAGACTTAATAAGCTGTAAGCAGAGAATATTATGTTCATCATTCCGCTATTCTACTCATTGAGGCTATTCACGAATATTCATGTGCCTGCACTGTGAATACCTCGGGAGTTGTCCCAGATGGCTACGAAATACGAAGAAAAGTGACCCCCACTGTAATTTACCCGCCCAAAGCGCTGGGTACTGCACTGCAGATCAGCAAGCGATAACCAAAACCACAAACACGGGCCTCAATTAAAAAATTCTACTGGTCTCAAATGACGTTATTGGCGATCGACCCATCGGTCATTTCAGTCATCACAATCATCGACTGCAAGGGTGAGAAAAAAGAAATGATCAGCTGGAATAAGGCTGGGCAGCAAGGGATAAACGTGCGTGCGGTGATCACTCTCCTTGCTGTACTGTCTGTCAGACGCAAGGGCCGTGTGATATTAAGCCACGCGATAACCACCCACGCCTGTCAAGAGGAGAAAAACATCTTCATCGGAAGGTTTTATTCCCTAGCGAATTATCGGAACGCTTTGACTCTCGTATCCTGTTATGGTTAATGACAACGGCGGTAATGTCGGTCATTGGAAATTTGGAATGCCCATTGACGTTGACGCTTAACGGCCGCTGGTGATTACTCTACTGCCAAATTGGTAATCTGTTCGTCTTGCGCTTTACCTTGTAGGAAATGACACATCGTGTCTCACTCCCAAATCGACGTCTTCTCCGGATTGGGGTTATACCCTGCAGCCCTGCAGGGAGCCAAGTCCACTGAGAAGTGATAGATAGCTTCGACCTTCTTTTCAGCTTTCCTTTTGCGAACAGAAACAGAAACGGAAGACTTCAGATTCTCATTCAGGTACGAATACAGGCGTACGTCGTCCGTCTACTAGCGACGCCTCGTTGACGATGGCGTCGTAACGGGTTATATTCCGCTAAGTTATCTAAAATTCTAAACTGCGGCACAGTGAAGCTACCAGCCGCTTGGACGAGTTCCCGTCCCAAGATCACCAGTTAAACTCATCGATAAGATTATGCAGCGTGATCCTTTCCATGTCAACGGCGCCGCCCAATTTAACCTTGCCGAGAATACACTAGAGTTCATGTCAGCCTGTCAGGAACACACTAGCCCAACCCGCTAAGTTAGCTCTCGTTAATTGCCGTCCCCCAAATTACACTCAGATCACGATCTCGAAAAGCGTCCCCTTTCATCGCGATCGGGACCTGAGCGCCTGAGCGTTGGGAAACAAATCGTCATTGGACAGTGAAGTTCGATCGACCAGTCCCTCAGACTAAGATTGGCGTTATATGGAAAATGATGGCTCATATTGCACAGGTAGGGGAGTTAGGTAGGGATGCGATACGAAATGGAACGAAACAAAACAAAAAGCGATCGACACCCTTTGTCCGGGCGTATACTAGCCACTCGATGGAATAGGTCATTGTCTCATTCTTGCTTTTTCATCTGAGTCGTGGCTTATTACGCATTTGCGCTACCGGCAACACTGCATCATAGGTACTAAGTTAGGTACAGTATTAGGACGTGGTCCCTTCGAAAATGCAGACTCAACATCTTAACCTCGTTGACGACGAGATGGACTCTCAACCTCCGCCCATTCCACTGCGAGCGCAAACACCAAGACGACAAGTTGCGATGAAACAGAGGTATTTAATACTCCAATTGAGGAATTGAGGAGAGATATTGACGGTTTAGCTTTGAGACGCAGGATCTAGGCGACGGAATGGCAAACTTCGACCCGGAGCTTTTACAGGCACCGTCATCGAGAGCCTCGAGCCGAGCCATGTCGTACCGAACGCAAGAATCGCAAATATGGTCACATAAAGACAGAGATACGTCGTCAATCTCGTCCGTATACGTTCCTACACATCTTCCTGCACTGCAAGCAAGAGGTGCTGGACTAGATCGTGATGGATTGGAGCCATTGACCGAGGAGGAATATGACCCCGCGTCATTCGACCTTGTCGTTCCGGCGCATGCGATGGGAAAGCAGTATACTCTCGAGACACAATCCGAGCTGCTCTTCTCAGTGAAGCATCTGTCTGTCATCTTCGACGACCCTGTTCTTCTGCAGCGCTTCACGAACTTCCTGTCTGCGTCGCGGCCGAGTTCAGTCCCGCTCTTGACGTACTACCTGGATATGCTCAAGGCGATGAAGGCAATCAATTACGCCAATTCGCTGACGGGATCGCTCAAGACAATTGATGGGCATGATTTCACAGCTGATCCTGTGACAGCGACTGTCAACGAGGCATTGGCGAAGCGGGCTACAGAGGCTTTCCAAGCCATGGTGAACCATGATCTACCTGCGTACATTACCCACACATACATCCAGACAGTCAGCATCACAATCAAGAGAAGGATAACGGACACATTGGCACTTCAATTGCGTGATCTGTCGGAAGGTCTGGCAGAGGTGTTCTGTTTGACAGATCCTTCGAGATCCGACAACCCAATTGTTTTCGCAAGTGAAGGTAAGCTACCCCTCGGCATAACCGTGTCGCAAATGCTAACATGATTGCAGAGTTCCACCGAACGACTCAGTATGGCATGGACTATGTCCTCGGCCGCAACTGTCGCTTCCTTCAAGGCCCCAAGACGAACCCCTTCAGCGTCAAGAGAATCCGCGACAAGCTCGCAGCCGGCCAAGACCACTGCGAAACATTCCTCAACTACCGTCGCGATGGATCCCCATTCATGAACTTGCTCATGGTCTCTCCGCTGTACGACTCTCGCGGCGTCGTGCGATACCATCTCGGTGCCCAAGTCGACATCTCCGGTCTCGTCAAGGAATGCGCTGGCTTGGACTCGCTGGAGACACTCATGGCGGATGAGAACCCCGAGAACGAGCGCTACCCTGGCGAGTCGGAGCAAAGAAAGAAGGATGAGGAGAAAGATGAGTTCCAAGAGTTGGCTGAGATGTTTGATCTCGCAGAGCTCAAGACTGTTCGTGAAGCAGGTGGTGCTTTCCACCGCACGCATCAGCAAGATGTTCGACAAACAGATACAGTTCCTGCGAATTGGAACAAACCGCGCCTGGTCTTCCGCGACGATGCTACCATTAATCGACGCCCTTCAGATCCCGTCCTCCATGACACAGCCATGGCAAGCTTCGGCGGTCGTCTCAGCGGTATCTACAAACACTACCTCCTTGTCAGACCCTACCCCAGTCTCCGCATCTTGTTCGCCTCGCCGTCCCTCCGTGTGCCAGGCATGCTCCAAAGTTCATTCCTTTCCCGCATTGGCGGCTCAGACCGCGTCCGCGAAACCCTCACCCAGGCATTCGCGGGCGGCAATGGTCTCACCGCCAAGATCCGATGGCTCTCCAAGGCAGAAGTACAGACTAAGAACCGTAACTCTCGCGCCGTGGATCATTCTGCCAGCGGCGATGGTAGTCAAGCTGCTCCTGCTAGCCCAGGCCGTAATCGGTGGATCCACTGCACGCCTTTGTTAGGCTCGAACGGAGCTGTAGGTGTTTGGATGGTTATTCTTATTGATGATGAGTCGGATCAGGCTTTTATTCGAGGTTTGAGGAGAGAGGCTCCGCCTGTGCAGCCGCAGCCTGTTCAACAGCAGCCACAGCCGTCGCATGAGCTGTATGGTGACGATGATAAGATGAGTTTGAGTAGTTTTGCAGCTGCGCATAGGAATATCTGATGGAGGTGGCGGACCCGGGCTTGCAAGAGTAGATTTATGAGTGCACAAGCATAAGCCTGTCATTTTAGGGCATATAGTCATATTAATGAGACCTTCTTTTTTCTTTCTTTTGTAAAACTGCCCTCATCCTGGCGGTATCTTCGTTCAACGTCTCATTAAATGCCCATGAAGCTCATGACCCACCGCACACTCCCTTCTTCCTATTGTAGCGGCTCTCTATACGAGGCTACGTCAGAGACCCTTCCATGACATTCCTAAACAGCTTTAGTGAATCCTTTGACAGTTTTGACAGTCTATGCGGCCCGGGCCGGCCGGGAGCCTAGTCAACGTTATTCTAGAAGCTGGAATGCATTGCTGATGTTAGACTGGTATAAGCGGTGATGAGTTGTGAAGGGCGTCGGCGGCACGTCTGTTTCGAAATGATTCCAAAGACAGATTTCTTACAAACAAATAATGCCTACATACCGAGACTCGTCCGACATGACCTGACTTCTGATGAGATTGTTCACTAATCAGTGTCATTTACCCGATTCCGTGGCCCTCGGGGACCTCCAGCTGATACCTCAACAATTACCTTACATAACCATCAAATCGACTTGAGAATATCAATCAATCATCGTCGCGCCAAGTCATACACCATCAATCTGACACGTGAGATTGCGACATATACCCCGCGGATGGTGATGGAGCCGTATGCCTAAACTGGAAAGGAGCGCCGATGATATAACGTTAGTGCAACATGCGTATCCAAGGAGTATAAAAGGTTTTATACAGATGCCACCGATTCCAATTCGAAATATCCAATTCAAACACAATCCCAACCTCTTCCAAGCCTTTTATCAACTCACTCAAACATGTCTTCTTCAATCGTCCCAGAGTATGAGGCTGCGAATGAGCAGTATGCCGCAGCCTTCAACAAGGGAGACCTTGCTCTGCCTCCATCTCGGTACAAGAACTGAGTTCTGTATTTTATTCACAAGCTAACAAATCACAGTCACGTCGCTGTCATCGCCTGCATGGATGCTCGTCTCGACCCTGCTCAGCTTCTCGGCATTGAGCTTGGCTCCGCCCACGTAATCCGCAATGCAGGCGGTCGAGCTGCAGATGCTCTCCGTTCTGTCATCATCTCCCAGCAGCTCCTTGGAACCCGAGAAATTGTAATTGTTCATCATGTTTGTCCCCAAGCCCCGGCTAAAATGTACATGACTAAACTGTTATAGACTGACTGCGGCATGCTCACCTTTTCCGATCTGGATCTCAAGACAAAGGTTCGCAAGGATCTTGGTGAAGACGTTGATCATATTGCTTTTCTCCCTTTCGGAGACCTTGAGCAGAGTGTTCGTGATGATATCGCTTTCCTGAAGAAGAGCCCTCTGGTTCTGGACGTTCCTATCACCGGCTACATCTACGATGTCAAGTCTGGCAAGATCAACAAGGTTGATGCCTAGGTCCAGTTGCTGATGTATGGTCTAAGTTCTGTGTGGTGATTACGAGCTCTCATCGATCGTTGGGTGTTGACGTGTTAGTGGTGTGAGCTATTTGGAGATGATACCAGGTTGGGCGTTGTGAGGCATGTTCAGAATGATACCAGTGAGAGTTAAAATAGTAATCTAATCATGATTATCTGTATATGCAGCCTTAAGGGCCGTAAATACGGGCATAGAGCCCGAGGTAAGAAAGGTAAAGCCGAGGTAGCTTCCAGTCGAACTACAACAAAAGAAAGGAAACAAAGGAAATAATTAACGATATAAGACCAAGTTATCACTGGTCGACATGAAGCTCTTCAATGATCTTGTCAGCTGCTGCAAGGGCAAAACAAGCAGCAGTGAGAGTGGGGTTGGAAGCATTCTGGGTAGGAATGACACCGCAGCCTCCAAGTACCAGATCATCAACACCCCAAGCCTTGCCGTTCTTGTTGACAACACTATCAGCTGAAGTGCTGCCTGCGCGGTATGTGCCGCAGATATGGAGAGCAGATCCAGGAGCGAGGTACTTGGGCTCATCACCAGGGAGAAAGCCGCCAAGTTTTCTAGCAACATCGATCATGCTGAGAGAAGAAAAGAGGTCACATGTTAGGACATTGCTGTTCATTTGCGTGGCGAAGGAACTTACTCTGTAATCATTCGCTTGCAGCGCTCTTCCGCCTCCTCATCCAAGATAAAGTTGAAGATTGGCTGTTTCACAATGTCAGTTGAAACATGATATGTATGGCAAACTTTGGTCACACATACCTGAGGCATTCCAAACTGATCTTTGGTCTCGCTAGAGAATGTGACACAGTTCTCATATTCAGGTTTCATGTAGCCAAACCAGCGAAGATCGACAACGAGGCGTTGGTCGATGTTTGACGGGACTTCTCCATAGCCAAAGGCATCACGATGGATCTGAGTATGCCAAGGATATTTCTCGGACAATGGGAAGTAAACCTGCGGGTCAGGGTCATTGAAAGGGAAAGGAAGTGGATCATTCTCATGGGCTGCAGTGTGAGCTTTGACGACTTCTTCGTCCCGGACGCTATTGACTAGGGTCCTGTCAAGAACGACTTGACAAAATGCCATAGGCTGCTCGGTCAGGTAGTGGCCCTAGAGATCTCCATTAGACTGTGTTGCAGTGTCTGCTGGGTGAATAATCTCACCAGCATAGGCAGCTTTCCCTTCAATCCAGACTTGTACAAAATACCCGGAGTAAGCACGGCACCGGCACAGATGACGTACTTCTTGGCCTCGATGTAATACTCTTTGTTGTTTTCAAGGTCGTTGATCACGGCCCAGTGAATCTTGCCCTGGGCATCCACTTGAAGCCTGTCGCATTGGGTGTTGGGCCTGATGTCGAACAGCCGTTCCCCGCCCTTATAAAAGTACTCTGGCGTAGACAGTTCTCCAAGAATGGTAGCAGTGCAAGACCACTCAACATACTCTTTGTTACCTTCCTTGCGTTTGCAGGCCAATGGCATGCTCTTCATTTCGCGATCGGGGTAGGCTTCAGTAAGGACGCGTCTGACGAGCCTCTGGCGAACAGAATCGTCAAAAGCGTCGTCGGTCTTCTTGAAGAGCTTCTCAGCGCGACTGTAGAGAGAGTTCCACTCACTGTCGCTGAAAAGGTCAGACCGCTCAATCCCCTTGCGCTGTCGGGGGGTGCAACATGTCCAGTGGGATCCCATGCCACCAACAACACGAGTTGCGGCAGCGGCAGGAAGGTTACCATAGGCCTTCTGCTCCGGGTTCTGGCCATTGAGGACATAGGCTCCGTCAGTAGGTCTTTTCATGTTAGCGTAGTCCCTATCCAGAAGATAAACCCCCCCTACCTGCGAGACCAGGATGCTGGCTCAATGAGAGGCCTTGCGGAGTTGGTTGGCACCGACAGTGGGTGCAGCTCTCCCTACACATGATATAAGTTAAATCCCCACACAATTTTGGGTTGCCATACCTTAACAGTGCTAGGTAGGGTGTTAGATTTTGAAGATTAAAGGGTGTTGGACTGGATAGACTTACTTCGTGAACAAGCTGATATCCTTCTGAACTGCAACGCTGTTCTTCTTATGATCGCCGACGCGGCGAGTTTCCCTTTCTCACAGTGAGCAGCTGCGTATATATTCATTCAGGCAAGAACTTACTGCTGGCCGATGTCAATCATGGTGACCTTGATGCCCTTTTTGACGAGGGTATGAGCGAAAGTGGCACCGATTGGGCCAGAGCCCACAATGAGAACATCAGTCTTTTCCGGATGGAAGGTGTCACTAGCAGAGCTAGGACTGGGGGTAGGTTTGTGGACCATGATGGAAAAAGAGTGACTAAAACGAGTGACAGAAAGCCTGTAGTAGGTATTTCGGGGAAGTTTAGGGGTTGATGATGGTCATTGTTAAGATTGGGAGCAGCCTTTTTATAGCTTTCAACTACGTCCGTCGGACTTCCTCCCTCGTGATATTCTCCAGCTAGACATAGAATATCAAAACCTATGCCCAGCTGAAAATGTGATTGAGGGGTAAGGGTCGTCACATATCTGAGGACCTCGCCGTACTGGTACTTCAACAGACCTTACAGCGAAAAGCGAGACTGTTGAGAAGCCCATGTCTGTATTCCCTTTGCAAGTGAGTCCAACTTTTGCTATCGCCCGGGCAACTCGAGGCATTTATACAACCTTCTCTGAAAAGAGGTTCCTCGGGCGATGCCAAGGCTATCAGAGGCTGGCTGAATGGTGAAACATTGCGCAATGAAAGCTGGTGGAGATTACGGAGCGAGCCAGAACATTCCGAATCGTATTTTACCCAGAGTCCTAGTGAATGCTAGCCTGGAATTGGAATCACGTATTGGCCTAGGATGTTGGAGATGTATAGAGCATTGCACGTGGTTTATCTTCATGCACTTCAGCTGTGGCGTAGAGGCTTTCCAGGGCTTGAAGATCTTAGACAGACCTTACCCAACCAATACTGTATTTGAAACATTCGAAATGGTATTGGGAGGCCCAAGCGGTGAGCAATGGTGAAACTAAAGTCAAGAAATATACCCTTGCAAAGGAAATCCTGGAATAGGAACTTTTATTAGATTGACAAGTTAAAGGAAAGTTTCGTTACACCAAATTACCATAGAGCCCCTGAGACCCAACTCGGACCCCTATACCATGACCCAAATATCCTTCAAAGGAGAGATGAAAGTTGCCTCAATGGCAGATCATAATAAATACTATCATTGGGCTTGTTCCCGATTCTGGTAGATAGGATTGGTGGTGAATCCCAGGTTCAGACTCTGCCAGTTCCACAGCATAGCAAGATCACCCAGCTCAGCCTCAGAGATTGTCTGCCATCCCATCTCGAACTGGGGCTGCCCAGCAGTGAAGCTCTGCATGCTGCTGGCAATACCGTCGGGCCAGGGCTGCCCATTTGGTGCAGCGGGGTTCATCTGCTGAGCGTAGGTGTAGTTCTGAAACTGCTGGTCCTGAATATCCTGAGGAAATGGCATCAAAGGCTGCTGACCAGCCTGCATTCTGCCAGGAACCACTGGAGGCGGATTGCTGTATGGTTGGTATGGAGCAGCGGGGAGAACATGCTGCGCAGGTTGAGGCAACACCTGCACCGGAGCTGGTGCGATTTGGGCTAGCTGAGAGCTTGGCAGTCTGGCGGCTACAGGAACAGGAATAGCACCGTTGCCCCCAGGTGGTTGATCGAATCGACGCTTCTTATGAGCATCAACAGCCTGCATCCCGGCGGTCGACGGCAGTTTCTTAATCAGCCGTCGTAACACGTCATAGGGAGCTTTGGCTGTGTTAGTAGCGGTGCGCAGCTTCTTCAGAGTCGCAAAGGCTCTAGCAATCGAGCCGATGACTTCTTCACGACGTGGCACAATGCCGTCTTCAGCGTGAATAATGACTGAGCAGAGGAGCGCCGCTGTGTCGAAGATACAGAATGGCACAAAGTGGAAGGTCGTGTCTCTGGTCCAGACGTACTCGAAGAAACGATGTACAGCCTCCATGAGACGTAGGGCGTAGTCAATGCCTGTCTCTCGAAACTCGAGATCAATAGGAGGTACCGTTGACCTCTTCATCGACTTGGCCATGTAGCCTCTGAAAGGCCCAAGTGCAATGGAGAGGGTGCAAGTATGCATGTAGTGACGATGCAGGGCAATCCACGGCAGATCCTCGTTAGTGGGGGTATTGGGGTGATCCAGAGCATACTCAGGCGGAAAGGTCTTCATGAAGCCTTCTAAGATGGCCTGATAGTCTCGAATCTCGTCAGGCTCAGTCAGAATCTTCGGTGGACCAAAGCGTTTGAATATGAGGCTGACAAGTTCTGACTGAAGCTTGAGATGCAGCATGGGGGAGGCTGGGTAGTCTTCGAGGGTAAGACTTGGAAGACCGACGTCACATTCCGCACGGTCGATGAGCATCGGACGAGCCAACAGTGATGAAACAAGCCTGTAATCAATTAGCATGCACGGAGTTCAGTATGCAGGCAGTACATACCAGTCCCAGGAGTCAACGATACACCATAGTCGTCTCTTCATCTCCAGCTCGAACCCTGGCAGTTGGCCTTCTGGCTTTTTATGGAGATCTGGACAGTAGTCAGCACTACGCTGCTCAGGCCCTGACCATTGACTTACCGATCATCTGAGCTTCTCGTACAACAGCACCCAAAACTTGCCAGCACTCTGCAAATCGCGCCTCGGCCTTGAACCAGTAGCACGAATGCAGCAGGTACTGAACTGTGTATACATGCCCGTGGCCAACAGGGATGGCACTGTGAAGCTCTCGAGCTGCATCGTGATACTTCTGCGTCAATTCCTTGACAGATTCGCCAACATCACTTTCGATCTTGGCTCGGAGTTGGCCATCAACGTGCTGCACGGAACAAGCGCAGACCATGAGTAGCAAGCATGTCCACTGGACGCCACAAGGTCGACCTTTGGTGTAGTCGTCCCACCAGCGGGCGTACTCCTTGCTGAAGTAGGGTGGGTAGACGATGTAGTAGTAAAAGTTGACCACGTCAAGAAAGCTTTGGACTAGGCAATCTGCCAACCGTAAGATGATGATCACGCGACATTATTGGTGGTCTTACCGATGACGTGTCTCGGGGGTAACACGTCCAAAGCACGCTTCAGTTGGGCGCTGTTCTTTGGATCAAGCCTGTACTGCTCAGAAGGCTTTGTACTTCCGGACTGTACGATGTGAGCAAACGTGTGACGGCGAAGAGGGGAAGACCTACGTCTTGATCAAGCTTTGTCAACAAATGAAGACGACTGTATCCAATCGCTTCCAAAACATCACCAACATCCGAATCACTCTCTTCATCTTGTCCCGCCTGATCTCTCTTTCTCTTGACCTCAACAGAAGCGGACCAAGCATCGTCACCGGAGCCAGCCTTAAAATCATCCCTGAAACGGCACTGGTCGGCGACTTTTCGCTTCTGACAGGTGTTACAGGGCCATTGACGGTTGCATTTCTGCTTCCGTCGATGACACTCTGTACAGGAGGAGCGTTGGAGGGCCTCTGGTTGGGCGATAGCCTCTAGAGAGGACTTCCGAGAATCATCGGGCATGGTGATGTAGGGATGAGTTGGACGTGCAGAACAAAGGGCGGGGCATCAGATCTTGGGTTTATCTAGATTTACATGTTTAGTGATCTCTGATCGACGGCTAGTCCCGATATAGTAGGGATCCGCACCGTGCAAGGGTCGAAAAGGAGGCTTCGGAGGCGGAATAACAAAAACAGGTGCAATGATGTTTTTCCCTTAGGTGAGGCTTGCTATGTCTCAGTTGTTTGGTCAAACGTCAACGAGAATTCAAGGCTGGACCCCTGTTTTTGGATGCAGGGGCTGAGTGAGAGGGGCGATACGAAGTAAGTCAGGTCTTGAGCAGTGAGCAAAACAGGACTGGCCGTCACACAAGTCAATCCACAAAATCATATCGTAGAATCAAATGGTCATTCTAGTTTAATACATTCTCGTGTCCTGGAATCCCCTCCGATGTACTCTATTGGTGCTTTGATTCGAGTTCCGCGATTATGTCGCACAAATTTAGAACATCATTGCTGGCTTGCTTTTGACGTCTTCCCACTGAACTAACTGAATCTATTCAGTCTATTCTTAACAACCAGTAGCCAGAATCTTCTCTGTCATCCAAATAAGGCGGAGGAGCGGGATAGCTGTTAACGAAGGGGACATGCATCCTATGCAGGTTCCCATCGGAATCGCACCATGCCTGTTTACAGTGTCCCATAGGCCGAATAACTTTGATGATAGTATCAAAAACTCCCTTTGGTAGCGCAAATGCACACTCTTTAAATTTGGGTCTGCTCTCGACAAACTGCAGCAGCTTGTTGATAAGTATATCGTGCGCCTCAGGGTTCGAGATAGGACGGTCATTGTACTCCTTCTCAAATGAAATACAAAGTCTCCGAAGGTTGGGGAAGCTTGTGTTTGATAGCGTATTCAGAACAACGCTCAGGTGATCAAGATCTAGCTGAAATGGATGGAGCATCCTGCGTAAAGCGTTTGTGTGAAAGTCGTAGTGTCCGGCACAAGCTTCATTTTCTCTCTGAAGAGGCCATCTGATTTCGAGAGAGGTGACTGAAGCAAGCCTCTGAGGTAGCGCCAACTGCCCGATATGCGATATCATTGCTTCGCCAGCCATGGCGATCGTATTGCTCGAGTACAGTAGGTCAATCATCTCAGCATAACCGCAAAGCTCAGTCAGTATTCTCTTCGAGCTAAGCCCTGGTTTCGATTGCTTACTTCTGCCGACATGAGAGCAGCCAGCTCATCACACCAATCTTCGGGGGCTCGATATCCCCATGCTTACAATCATCTTCCCAAAACCTTTGCTGCCCCCCAGCTATGTCAGGCCTAAGCGTCTCTCCCCGATTGCAAATGCCGCCGAACCATTGCCAGGACTCAACCTTCTCGTCATCGGATATATGTTTCTGTCTAAAAGTTAAGCTCATGTGAAGACGGCGATCACCAAAGGCCAGTCGCAGAATATCCCGCCGAATATTTGGGGGAAGGTTGAACCATGGAGACTTTTGAAAAAGTGGAACGGGCCTCTCAATAATTTCGCTAGGATCTTCATCCTGGAATCCTAGTGGTGTGAGGGCACGAGGTCGTGGATTAGGCAGCAAGGTCATCTCGTCCACATGGGCTCTCCAATGAGGCAGAGAATCGTCCACTTCGTCAGGCCACCAAAACGATGGCGACGTCGGTGAAAATGTAGGCGAAGTTGGTGTGGATGAAATGTCTATGTGGTAATAGTCCGACCAGTGGTGCGGTGAGGGAAACTGTTCTGCTTCTTCTATCTGTCTCAGTGTTTCTGCTCCAGCCTGATTGCGTCAGGCGGAGGACAAGAGTTGCACAGCGACGAACCTGCTTCCAGCATTCCTGGCTGATCTGGGTCTGGGACCCGTCCCGTCTCTGGAGAATCATCCATTGTTGCTCCTTGGTGAAATGTGATGATGGAAGAGGAAAAAGAAAAATGATGACGATTGTTGCCTGCAGCGTTATATATGTTGATCGGAGAGCTGACAGTGCACGTGCATTATCCTGCCAATGGGAGTTACATAATCTAACATTTGATTCAGGGCTCCCAGGGTAGGTTGAGAGTCTCGATGAAATTATGACGAGATGCAGAGTGCGCAGATCATATCATCGGAGGTATGCACAGTTAAAGAGGAGTTGTTAAAATATATTGCTCAATGATTTAATCCCAACTGGAAACATTCCCAACGACATCTCAAGCATCACAGCTTTGGCTCAGGTTCTCTGGCAAGTGTAAGCAAAACTGCACCCGCGTCCAATGTCAGATCATAATTACTCACTTGTACTCATTCTTCATCTCCCTAAGTTTCTCCATAACGCTAACTGGGTCTGTCTCTCCAGTCGCCCTTTGGATGTCGGGATCCTATTTGATCAGCGCTAAATCCTTAGCTTTGTTGATACGAGGGCTTACATCAACTCTCATGAATACGTTATGTTGCTACACCATAAATATCAGCCAAGTGCTCTCAATCAACCCCATAGGAATTTCGCGCGACCTTCTCATGTCCTATCGTGTACTTGCCCACCGTGACCGGGTTTGCCTCAGAGAAGCCCAGAAGCTGCTGCACTGGTTCGCTTTGTGATACAGAGATTGCGAACTTGGCATTGCTTCGAGTATACTCATGGCCAGGCTATGTCGTCAGTCTGACTCGTATGCAAGGTTGATACTGAATAGGATAACTTACAAAGACCACCGTATCGTCTGGAAGTGATGCGAGATGCTTGTTGAGCGCCACATGCATCTCCTCTGCAGTCCCCTCGAAGAACCTCCCGCATCCTGTCATGTCTCTGTGAGTAAAATGTACCTTTCCCAGACTGTGAGCAACTAACCGCCAGTGAACAAGGTGTCGCCTGTAAAAACTGCTTTTTGATCTCCGTCTTGGAAGAAGAAACAGATACTATCCTGCGTATGACATGGCGTATGTACACTAGTTATCGTGATGTTCCCAAGCTTGAATGCTTCACCATGGCTTGGAGTTTTCGTGACTCCTTCGCAGTCCTTGCCTCCGATAATGTCAAGTTTTGGGTTGTTTAGTGCCGCCAGCTAAGTCTTCTCGTTAGTCTGCATAGTCGAAAGAGACTAGACGCAATACATACTATCTCTTCGTTACCACCAGCGTGATCCCAATGACTAGATGATGTTAGAGCGAAGTACTGCTACACAGCGTTGACTGGTGACGACTGACTGGTGCGTGTTTATTATAGCGACAAGATTGAGCTTGTTTGACTGAATAGCTGCACTGAGAACCGGAACGACCCTGAAGAGTTTGTCAGTAAGTTGGAAGTGAATACAGCTCAAGCGCTTACTCTTCAGGATTTGCAGGGTCTACAATCAGAGCATCGCGACTCTCATCATCGACAACCAGATAAGCCCAATTGTCATTGCTTCCCCACCCTGCTAGGAATTAGCGACAAGAAGCAACAGAGAATGGTTGGGGGTCACATACACATGGGGATCGGCTGAATAAACATATTGACAAGCTGTTTGGGTTGATAAGATAAGATATACAAGGCGATGATGTTATCTACAACTGATAGTTTAGTGGTCCAGGTCATTTATAGTCCCTATATACTCTGCCCCTCCTGATGAGCTTGTGACGAAATTGCATCCATTCAGCCGAGGTAAGGTAATTAGAACAAAAGAGGAAATTTTTACAGAAGGGTTTAGGGCGAGGCGACGCACTTCCGCCCCCGTCGGTGCCGGGCCAGGATGTGAATTATTGAGTCAAACGTGATTGGTGTTCTAGGCTTATCAGCCGCTACTGAACTCTAAGCGTCAGTGCGGCCAACCGCTAATCTTCAGAGGCATGACCCCTGAAACACTTATCTTCATCCGGTGGAAGAGGCACTGTTAGTAATCAGTCACAGGGTCGGGTCGAGCCTGGCATTTTGCGGGGTAAGGGCGCTGAATCTCAACTTCTACCGATTCTTATCTTGGACTTGAACTGACAGAACCCAACAACATCACGTTGTGGTACTATTTGTGATCATATTCATCATTGTTGCAAGTCATCGAGATATAAAATTGAGGAACTGGTTAATTTTATCACTCCTCATCCACTTGCAAATGCCGCCTCAACAGCCCAGTCAGGGCCGAGTCGCTCGCTCCAGGGGCGGTTGCGTGACGTGCAGGTCAAAACATGTAGGCATCAGAACTATCCCGGTACTTTCAGCGTGTACTCATACTTTCTAGGCAAAATGCGACGAGGCAAAACCGACTTGTAAGTCATGCGCTGCACGTGGTCAGAAATGCGGCGGATACCGCTTGGATGTTAGATGGTCTACCAAGCATGAGAAGCGCACTCGACAACCTCAATCGCGACCTCGTCAATCGCGGACAGAGGATTCGCCTTCGGCACGGTCCATGGAAGCTCAGTTAGACACACATTATCAGGTCTCATATAGGTCAGAGAATGTGTCTAGAGCTGGTAGAGGCTCCATAACAGCACCAGCAACGATTGCTGCCAATGATTTTGACCCAGCTACAAGCACGTCGGTCTTTCACCTCAATGGCATTGCGTCACCATTGTTCCCATTGTCTACAGACGGCGACTTCTTCTCACACCAATTGGAACAAGAACAAGAGGAAGCAAGTCATACTTTTAGCGGCACCGACAGCGAAAATCACGACGCTTACTCTCTGACCAACATGACGTCCTCCGTATCGCCCTTGCAGTGGGGAGACGATTTCTTAGGGTCTGTTCACAGCGATAACGACCTACTTCCAGCTTCAGAAACACTCTCTATTCCAGTTGGCAATATGGCCTTTGACTTCAACATGCCCCTACCGACAGTCGAACCTGGCAGCCTGACCTTCGAAATGACACCAAATACAATCACCTATACGCCGTCTGTCCTCATCGAATACTGGTTTCGTCATGTCTGCTCTCTCTGGTCCAATTACGATTCCGATGTCAACCTCAACCGCACAATTGCCGCAGCCTTATGGTCCAACTGTGAGCTCGTTTATCTCAGTCTCCAGGCTATGTCGGCCGCCCACTTGTCCGCTAAAGTGCCAATGATGCGACAAACCTCGATAACGAACATGAAGGCTGCGGCCGAAATTATGAGAGCTGACTTACATACCGTTAAGTCGCATCAACTCTTCAATATAGTACCTACAAGCCTCTTGTTCTCTCTGATGGGAATTGGAACTAGTATCTGTTGGCTCAATGCCACTCAGCTGGGACTGCCATTTCTCTGCGAGGCAAAAGGCATCCTTCATGCTGTCAACAAAAACAAGCACGCATTATCTGAAGAACAACGGCAGCTGCTATCCTTCTTCAACAAGAGTTGGCTCTACTGCGAAATGCTGTTGTCGATGGTGACCTCGAGCTGTAAAAGCCTACAGAAGATGGAAGAAATGGGTGACGTCGAGGAAGCAGTGCCCGTCACTGCGCCTGTGACGGCAGATCCAGTCGAACATGTTCCACATCCGTGGACTGGGGTCTCAAGCGACAGCTATAAGTTGTTCATGAGGGCAATGAAGCTTTGTCACAGATTTAGACGCAAGATTCGGAAACCGCAAGATATGTTTGCGTCTGCTAACATCAGCGCTGCCATGCAGCTCATTGAAGAAGCTGCCGTGGTAGAGAAGCAGACTTACGATCTTGACGTGGAATTTCGCGAGACAATTGGAGAGACGAATGATAAGAAGACGCCTAATCAACACCTCTTCAATGTTGCCGAAGCTTACCGCCAATCAACCCTGTTACAATTGTACCAGACCTTTCCAGAGCTCATCGTAAGAAGACATGAGCTGGATGAGTCACAGGCGAAAGATGCCCAAGTTTTGTGGGATAACTGGATTACCCCAATCGCACTGAACCTGGTGAGCATACTGAAACTGTTACCTACAGATTCGGGTAGCAAAATGACCCAGCCATTACTTTGCGTCTCGGCCAGCACTGGACTCAGGCGAAAACACATTGAAGTCAAGGCCACTACTCCCAGAGATGTTCCCTTCAGCCAAGATGCCAGTCTGGAAGACTGCGACATGATAAATTACCTTGACTTCGCTGGTCTTCACGATGAGCTGCCAGAGGAGTCTGAATCAGAGCCAGATCCAGATGTAAATGAGGGAATCATGACTGCCAGACAATTTCTTCACGAGCGTCTGGAGACATTGAAGACCGTCCTACCACCAAAGCCAGTGGCAGTGGCGCAAGATCTGACCAAAGCTATCTGGCAAGCCTATGACACGGAACAGTGCGCGAAGTATGCGACGCATTGGATAGATGTGATGGATAGCCGGAATTTGAAGTCGAACTGGGGGTAGTGTAGTCCAATATGTATTTGCAATAATATGGTTGTAGTTTACATTCGAAACTAAGTAATGCTGCATAGCGTATAATATCATTCCTTCAATATAATCCCAATACTTTACAGCTTAGGTGGCTTGCAGCACGAAGAGTCACTCATAGCCGCCAGCTTGCTGACCTTATCAGTGGTATCAAATCCAGATTTCTTAGCAGCCACTTCACTGGGAGTGACTGAGTAAGAAGGAGGCACGTCCATGACGGGGTTGCAGGTGAAGAAGTGACGTGGTCTGAGCAATAGCGTAATCGGCTCAGCGGGCATAACAGGGAAATCCTCTGGAGCAGGGAAATGGGTGATACCAAACGTGTGCCAGAGGACGATATCAGTATTAGCGACGCTCTTGGTACCGTCACCAATCCAAGCCCCAAGGCCTCTGGCAGGCTCACCGGAGCTCTGAGCGACGTGGTTGCCAGCGGCCCAGAGTTCATCATCCGCATCTTGGAATGGTTAGCATGAGGCATAGATACGTAGGGGTAGAGAATATCTTACACTTCGTCACATGAACAGCATGGCGAGCAAAGAAAGCTCTTTTCCATACAAGAGAACCCTCCTTGGGCATCAAGTTCGGCACGTCTCGGCTCACAAGCTTGTATGAGACAGGCTTGCCGCTTGCAGAATTGAGTTTGTTCTCATTGACAATGTCCCAGGAGCGAGAAGTAGCACCATTGTAGTCGGTGATGGCTTGGCCAGTAGTCTCGAGTCGGGTGCGCTTAGCATAGAAGGCGTTGCCGTAGAGATTGTCTGGGCTGCCAACTGGGGCATCCGAAGGTACTGCATCAACCATGTGGACTGTGTTCTCGTGTCCGTCGATGCTGGGGTTGATGCGGAGAAGGAATAGATGCTGATGGTTATGGGCGTTGACTCCTGAGTAGTGGTTAGTCTGAGTATTGTAGCTGTCGTTGCGAGACTCACCCTTCTTGACTTGCGTTCCATAGCCCTGCAGATCCTCACCGGGGTTCATTACATAGGTGTTGAGGATACCGGTGAGCTTAATATCGGGTTGGATGGTACCGTCTTGATGGAACACCCACTGTGTTCTGTTAGTAGTCTTCTCTTGTTACCTGGCAGACACAACATACCTGAATGGCGTACTCATAGTTGGCAGCAGTAAATACGTGCTGGACGATAAGCTTTCGAGCACGTGTGACGATAGTTGAGTTGTCTCGGAAGTCTGTGTGCTTGAACAGAATGCCATCGTCTTCCTCATGGATGCATATGGCATTCTCGATCTTACGGATCTGACCAGTCTGGGTTGGGAGCTCGGCATCGAGATAATGAATGGCACCTTTACAGTTAGCTTGGTGGAGCAGCTGAAGAGTGAGAGGTAGCATACCCTTGCAGTCACAGCCAAGTGAGAGACTGTTTGTCAGATATCCAGCCCCATATTCACCCAGATCGAAGGCATGCTTGCGATGATGAGGAGGCTCGGGGTGACCACTAAGTTTTGGTGTTAGCGTGAGACTTGCCGAGAAGGGCGAACGACGACGTACTAGGGAACAACCATTTCGGAGAGAGACATGCGATAGAAGATTGGCCTGACGCTTCCCTTATCGTTGAAGGTAATGTTGTTGAAAACAATACCCTCACGATAATTGAAGCCAATATGGAACTTCCAGTTCTGCCACTCTAGCTCCCTTCCGTTGACATTAAACGAAACACCTTCCGGCTGGGAGATGTATATCGGCTTCAAGTCCTTTCTATACCCTCCCTCATTCTGGATATACAGATGGTGATAATCTACTGCCTTGTTTCTCTGAAGAGGCCGTCGAACGCGAGGAATATCGATAGCGATGATCTCCTTCTTCCTGGGATCATAGATTGGGTGGAAATCAAGAGGATATTGGTATTGGCAGTTATCAACATCTGGGCGGAAGTACATCAAGCCTTGGAACAGGCGTGTGCTGCTACCATATCGAGGGTCGTGGCTGATGGTCCATGGGTCGGCGTAGACTTTGTGCATCTCATCTGCGGCGATTCCGCTGATTCGGCATTGCTCGATGACTTTTGGGTCTTTGCGGCAGGCTTCTTCGACTTCGAGCATTTCTTCGACAATGAGCTGCAAGGTAGCCATCAATTAGCTAACTTCTCAATATGATTCTTGGGGGCGGTCTCACAATAGGCTGTTGCCCTTCAGCGCGCTCCCACTTTGTGATCCTTTGACTCTTCAAGTCGACCAGACCATCGTAAACATGGCCCTTTCCATCTCTGGGATCAATGATAACAACTTCTGCAACACGTCGAGGTCTGGCACCACTGGAGGGATTGGCAAGCCAGGCGACCATCTCAGCCTTGCGCGGCTCTTGAAGCGTTATGACGTGGAAATGGACTGCATCGCCATGCTCTTTGCGCACAATAGAGGTAGCGAGGCGAATCTCCTCTCCGCTAAGAGGATCAAAGGGATGGGGGACTGAACCTGACATTGTGATGTGTATTGATTCAAGATGTTATGCTCGAACTTGAGGTGAGATGCTTCAATTGAGGGTCTTTGGTTGCATCAAATACTTATTCAACAAGAGCACAAACGCGCCAGACAAACGTAGTCGCAACTTGAGAAGTCCCAATCTTTGCCTATAATCAGTATGGGCCGATATTTCGGAACCGTAGACCCTGAGCCCGGACTTTCTTTGGTGAATTATTGTACGGAATCGGGTGATCGACACGTTCTACCACGATGGGCAAGCCGTCACCAAGTACCAGTAGAGCTCCTCTCACAGCTCTCCACCTCGGTCCCATTCCGTTCAGTACCAGGTGGGGAACTACCCCAGAAGATAGCCTGGATTTGCATATCTCAACGCTCAACTGTGGTACGTAGCAGTGATAGTCAGCTCCGTATACCTGCAGAAGCTTGAAGATAGGCCAACCCAAGTTGTTCGATTTCCATGAAGTTCACCCAACTGCTCGCTTCCTTACACTTGCCTAACGCGGTAAGTGCTGCCTCGGCAGATGGGAAGGGTCAATTGGTTGCAGTGCCAAATCTTAGCGCTGAACCTAGGCTAGAGTTGCCAATCATGGTTAGTAGGTGACCAGGATTCAACGACAAGCGGGGATGGATGCTGGCAGACTGAAGCAGCACAGTGTAAGTCAACTCGATACTATCATTTTCTTATCATATGTACGAGCGAGGCATGATGTGATAACGGCAGCGCTCATCATACAATGATTTATGGTGTGTCAAAGAAATGAATTCTGATTCGGAGGCTGACTATAGAAACTTGGATCCTTAGTCTAGAAATTTGCTTTGCCAGTAAAGCCTTCATTCTGCACCAATTCAATCCAGTAATTATCAGGGTCAAGAAGAAATGCGACATTCTTCATCTTTCCATCTGTGAGTCTCTTCTTCCACGCAACGTTCAGTCCTTCCAGCCGTGCACACGCTGCTTCAATATTATCGACAGTGACGCCTTTCCAATGTCAGTCATTTCCACCATAGAGACGAATCAACTTACAGATATGACCAAATCCTTGAGGTTGATCGTTTCCATTATGCACTTGCGATATCGCCTTCTCTCCGTCTTGGGAGATGAGAGCGAGTAATCCTTCACGAAGTGACAAGTCTTCTATTCCAGCGAAGGGACCGGTTGAGGGATACCCCAAAAGGAATGTCTTTGAGTTTCCGTTCTCGCTGTCGAGAGTTTTGATCAGCTTCATTCCGAGGTTCTCTGTGTAGTAGCGAACGGATCGAGCGGCATCTGTGACTCTCAAGGCGTATTGATTCTGCAATAGTGTCAGTTCACTGATCCATCACCTGAGAGGCAGGTGAAGACTTACAACATTGGACAGACCAGCAGCACCAGAAGGGGAATTCTTATTCGGCAATTTCTGCTCGGCGATATGGACCCAGTAGCCGTCTGGATCCAGAGCAATCACCAGCTCGTTCCCGGAGGAGACATCCGGCTGGAACTTGTAACCAGCTGTGGCCAGCGTCTGGTAGACAGACTGGACATTCGCCACCGAGATCGAGACATGGGAGAAGCCAAGATAGGGTTTCTCATTGCCATTGCTCACTCGATAATTATCATCATTCTCAGTGCCGTAGTTGTGAGTGAGCTCGATCAAGCCTTGACGATCGAAGGTAAACTTCCCATGAGATGGTGAATCTGGGCTGTCGACACCAAGGAAGTACAAATCGAACTTATTCTCAGGAAACGAAAGCTTTTGGATAAGGCTAAGTCCAAGAAGCTCGTAAAACTGGACTGCAAGAGGGTTGTTAAGCTAACGCTTCCTAATTGATGAATGGTGGTTTTACTTACTCGTACTTTTGGGATCCTTCACACGAATCCTGTTAGCTCGATAATGAGTATGCATAAGTTGTGTGAGCGGCTCAAGGTGAACTCACATCGCATGATTCAGCTTGTAAGTCCTGGTATCTGTCTTTCGTTCCATGGTGCTGGCTCGGATGGTAATTAGCGTGGTGGGCTCACTACCTGACTTGAGCCTCCTATCCAGGTCTTTAATACTAGAGGTACATGATTGCGTGCTCGTAGAGGGAATAGACAGAGGTATTCAGGCAACACATACTACTTTCGGTATGGTGAGTCTGGACCACTGTGGGACCAACACCAAGGGTCCCCCTTCCTGATCAAGTATTTTATCTGTCGGGTCCATAGAAAGCTTTGGAACGAATCCAGTCCAGATAGAATCACGAGCAGCGTAAATCTGACCCCGCATAGACTGGATATTATCACCCCGCAACGATCTCCAATATCCTACGGCTTGTCAGGGATTCTTGGCGTATACACTAGGATGGCGCCGATGCTTGTCATATCTTGGCACGTTATCGAAGGAGGGTATGAAAGACATCATTCAAATATGTAATGAGGGGCTAATCGTTCGACTTACTGTTCTTGTTGCCACTCAATACTATTCCCAACGAAACCAAGAGAACACGCAAAACATGTCCCATTCTATCCGAGGCAAAACAGCCATTGTTACTGGTGCTGGCAGTGGCATCAACCTCGCATTTGCGGAACAGCTTTTGGATGGTGGATGCAATGTTCTTTTTGCCGACCTCGCTCTGCGACCTGAAGCTCAGAAGCTGGTGGACGCTTATTCTGGCGGAGCCGCAAGCACGAGCCGAGCTGTTTTCCAGCAGACCGATGTGACTAGCTGGACTCACCTCGAGCGAATGTTCGAGAAGGCAGAAGAGGAATTTGGCGAGATTGACATCGTCTGCCCAGGCGCTGGAGTTTACGAACCGGTATGCACTCAAGGTCTCCAAGTCAATTGTTACTGACGCAGTAACTATCAAGAGCTTTAGCAGCTTTTGGTATCCTCCTGGGACCCCACAAAGCAAAGATGCCCTACACGGAGGTCGCTATGCCAGTATCGACATCAACTTGGTTCATCCTATCAGGACCACTCAATTGGCGCTGTCTCGATTCTTGAGATACGAAAAGAAACCTCGTACTATTGTTATAATCTCGAGCACCAACGCCCAAGACACTTGTCTATCCACAGCGATATATGATGCAACAAAACATGCGATTAGTGGATTCGTGCGCGCGATGGCCAAGATCGACCAAGTCGGCGTCCGTATCGCTGCAGTCGCACCGGGCATCATCAAGACACCTCTCTTCATGGAGAATCCAGACAAACTTGCGATGATTGACACCAGCAAGGACATTCTGGTCGAGCCGTCCGAGGTCGCGAGTGTCATGGTTGCCTTGATTGAGAGAGACAGCATCTGCTCGACTATTGACCAAGCGAGGACTGGACCACAGGACATCGAAATTAAGAGCGGGTCAATCATTGAAGTGACAAAGAACCGAGCTCGTGTTGTCAATGCATATCACGATCCGGGGCCCTCGGGTGCTGGGGCAGTTGGTTCCAACTTTGCCACTTCGGAGTACACTACGTTGGCTTTACTGTTGACTCCAGGATGGGGAGAACCTAGTGTAAAGGCGAGCAGTAATCTTTGATCAGATCATCGGAGCAAATTCGTTTATCAGAGTCTTGACCAAATTGATTCATATGAACACTCGTGAATGCATGCATGGTCTAGTAGTGGTCCCTAAGAACTTCGTTTAAATCCTGATACTAGAGCAGTTGGCACACAAACTCAGCTGCTGTTGGTTCGTAAATAAGGGGTTTCCAATGGTAAGACTGGTTGGCCAGCAGAATCATCACGTGTGCAAATCAATGAAGCGCCTCCAATACCCCGAGAGGCGGTTAGGTCGGAAGTTCGATAGGCGTCCAATCGACCGCCGAAGCTCCGTAACTGCTGTGCTACGTCAAGCCACTTGCGATAGGCTAAGCCATGTTGCACTCGGTCTGAGGGGAGCTGAGGCGCGACGCAATAGCAACTCCGTCGACTAAATCGTCACGCGCCTCATGATATCTCGATATCATATCTAATTGACGTCCGTCTCCATGCGGCGAACGTAGATAATAAGTGGCCAAACCGTAAAGGGGTTCGCCACGCCGCTACTCCCAGCAAAGTAAGTCCAGACTGTGCCATCCTAATTGTGCCTAGTGCAACGCGTGGGTTACACCAGAGACCGCGATTTCGCTTCATTTCCCCGCACGATAACGAACATCCCTGGAAAAGCTTATCTCGGCACTCTTGGCCCTGGGGAAACTCCCTTGGCATTCTTATCAGCTCGCTTGCAGTCTATGAACGCTTCGTGATGGGATTTATTTAAGATACATCCCATCGTGTTGAACGTATTTACTGTTGAGAGCAACAAGGACTCACATAGATTAACGTTTGGCAGATATCGCCAGCTATTTTCACCATGGCCGATCCAACTCCTCACCAGGTTACGGAAGGTCACTTGCGTCCGCGTCTGAGCAAGTTGACTATGGTCGCAATGACGTTCGCTATTCTCAAGTAAGCAGATCCACAATCCCCTTCGTGACCAAAGATCCAGTACCTGACTTCTGCAGCACTTGGATCGCGTTAGGTGGCACGATTGGCATCGTCATGCCATCCGGAGGTCCGGTCGCGCTCCTGTACGGCTTCATCTTCTGTGTTGCTTGCAACTTTGCTCTGGCATTTAGCCTGGGCGAGCTTGCAGCTATCTGGCCAACAGCAGGCGGGCAGTATCATTTCGTATACGCTCTCAGTAGTGAGCGATGGAAGAGGTTCCTGGTATGTCCGAATCTCTGGCACGATAACAGGAGAAGAAGCTAATAATCTTCAGAGTCTATGTGCTGGATGGATCAACATTGCCGGCTGGCTCACCCTGGTAACAACCGAAGCGATCTTTTCCGGTGAGTCTTCCTTATCAAACAAGTAGACCCTTTGACTAATTGGAGTCAGCCATGTTTATTGCTGCCGCTATTGTCGTCGCGTCAGGGAGATCAACGCCGGTCGACTCTTGGACAACATACCTTGTCTTCCTTGCCATTATCACATTTTCGACCATTGTGAACATCTGGGGCAATTCGATCCTTGGACCTTGGAGCAACTTCGCTCGTAAGTTTCCCCTTACAAAATCCGAGGTGTAGCTTTCTAACATTATCATCAAGTCTACTGGTCAATTATGAGCGTAGTCATCATCAGCATCATTCTGTTATCCATGTCAGAAAAGACCAGTGCCGAGTTCGTTTTCACAACTTTCAATAATGAGACGGGATGGTCAGATGGAATGGCATGGCTTCTAGGTCTGCTTCAATCCGCTTTGTCATTGATTGGATTTGATGCGGTTCTGCACATGACTGAAGAAATGCCTAATCCCCATCTGGATGCTCCTCTTGCAATTGTCTATGCTATCGGTGTTGGCGGTTCTACGTGAGTATTGAAAACCTTGCCAAGGTAACCTGCATGAAATACTGACCTCAGAAGTGGCGTGATCTTTATCCTAGTGATCCTCTTCTGTCTGACTGATGTCGACAAGGTTGTGAGCTCGCCTACCGGTCAGCCCCTAATCGCTCTTTTCGACCAAGCTACGAACAGCCGAGCAGCATCTACAATCATCAGCTGCATGCTGGGGTTGTGTTTCATCCACGGCACAAACGGATCTATCACCACCACGAGTCGATTGATATACTCCATGGCTCGAGATAACGGCTTCTTTTTCTCTCGATATTTCAACCACATCAACCCAAAGTTGGAGGTTCCAGTTCGCACGATCATCTTCACCTATATATTCAATGTGCTATTTGGTGCCCTTTATCTAGGACCTACAGTGGCCTTCAACGCTTTTATCGCGTCTTGCACGATTCTTCTGAACATATCATACGCTTTCCCAATCTTCGTTTTGGTCATTCGAGGCAGAGGCATCCTCGCTCCCCATCAGCACCCTCATACGCCGTGGAAGCTTGGAAACTTCTGGGGATATCTGGCCAACTGGACAGCTTGTCTGTATGTTTCGGTAACTTCAGTGGTATGTTGGCCTTTAGCGAAGTGGAACGATTTACTAATATGGAAAAGCTTTTCTGCTTCCCTCCATCGTTACATGTCACTGGAAACACGATGAGTACGTATTTTCTGTCTCTTGTAGTTCATTGCCTGCTCACATCATCACAGATTATGTTTCTGTCGTCATAGCAATCTGCTGCCTCGCCATTGCTATTTATTGGATTGCTCGTGGGAAGACTTTTGAGGGGCCAGTAAGTCTTCTCTCTCGAATATGTTGGCCGACTCAGGATGCTAATTGGTGGCTCAGAACCTCGAAACCATTATGGCGCAAAGAGAAGAGGTAGTTCAAGCCCCTGGCCATGAGCGACGGGGCGAGAAGGAAGATGTTCATGATCATTCTGTGTCTGCCTAGATCATATAAAAGATTTCACCGCGTCAGTTCTCAATCGAATTTGATACCCTGCCGGCAGCTACACATCACTTATCAAAATTTAAAACTGCCCTTGCTAACAGTTGCAAACCACGCGAATTGAAACTGGCACTTCTAAAAGCTTTTAATAAGCCCCCAACCTCATATAGATTGATTAAAAGTTAAGTCACTTACGATGTAAGACTGGGAGAGAAAAGAAGTAGTGCATATAGTATTGAAGTCAAGACAGGAGTCGAGGAGGTCTACAATAAGGAGAAGGTATAGGGTAGCGATAGGTCGATTCTTGGGTCGAGGCGTATTTTAGCCAATCGGATTCTCATTTCAGCTCCCGACCTTTACCTGAACGTGATAACCATAGTGCTTATCTCTGATAAGATAAGGCTTGTTGCAGAACTGGTCTTGCTGGTCTTATGGCTTATCAACTTGATGAGTAACCATATTAACTCAGACAGTCTTATTTCACTGTGTGTAGTGACGTTGGATGGCTTAGACGTATTATTCAACAGTATTCGCTATTGCATCATATCATAGAAATGCACCAAGAGAACTTGACAGATTCGAAGCAAACTACATAAAACAATATAGAATATTCTTTAAGCTTCGTCATATCGACAACAATTAAATAGTGGTCCAGTATAGTCGAGCCCCAGAACGTGGATATGTAAGCTGAGAAAGCAACACACTACAGCAAAAATGACTTTTTACAAGACATATTCCTTCCCAAAATCTTAATTATCAACGTCTCCTTTCCCACTATAGCAGAGAGATCCTCCCATCGACAGGACAATGGCTCTTAGGCAATGCGATCACTCTTAAACGGTCTTGCTTGCATCCTTTGGTGCATCACTTTTGCCGCGGATAATGGTCGAGAGATCGCCGACGGGTAGCATGATGGGGAAGTCAACCGACATGAGGATAAGAGATCCGAACAAATACCATCCGATCAATGATATAGCGAACAACAAGCCCGCGCCAGCATGCTGGCACTTGAGCGCGAGATCCGCCTTCCCTTGTGAAACGGAGAAGAAGGCAGCGGCAAGGCAAGAGACTATCACAAGGTTAATGAGTGTTGTAGGAAGGAAAGGCCATTGGGCTTACAGCAAGGAACGAGAAGGAGGAGGATGGTAAACAGAGCGATATTTGTTCGAACAGCCGCTATGGTGTAGAATGTGCATAATATAGCCATAGCAACCAGGAAGAATGAGAAAGTCGCGAAGAATTGTGGTTGAGTGAGGCCATTTGCAGCGGTACCATCAGTCGAATATGTGCTGTAGGCGCCAGAGTCAGGGTAAATAGTTGTAACGAGGCCGATGAAGAAGCCTCCGAAGGTGAAGAAAACGGTCGACGGAAAGGTGTTTCCTAGAAGGCAGCTGTTAGCTAAGGAATTGGAACAATGAAGAGGGATTTGGTACCGAGAATCCATTCGCCAATGCCTCCCAAGACTAGAAGGATGCCACCCAAGCCTAGGTAGGCACCACTGTAATCTGTTAGCCAATGAATACGGTCCAAGGTGTGGTGGGACCTACACGTTCGCTGCGGCAGCAAAGCCGCCAGATCCCTGCCATCCAAGCAAGCCAATGGATAGTGGCGTGGAGCACAGCAAGAATCCCGCCAAAGCTGTACTGGTAAGTATCAAAGGAACTGTTGGAGACAGTGCTACATACCAACTGGAGTAGGGTTGCCAAAGGTCTTTCGAAGATCTCCCTTGACCCTATTCTGTGGCTGAAGATAAAGCTGCTCGAACAACTCTGGCGAGATGGGGATGCTCTGGGCTGTATGGACATGGTCCATCTCGGCGCCATCGCTTCGAGGCTTGCCGTTGACGCTGTTACGGGGAGACATGTTGGGGTTGGTATATGAGCAGACGTGTTCGTGTCTGAGCTTGGTAGGGAAGGATTATGAGAGACAGGGGAGCTCAAGGTTGATGATGAAGAATATTGAGGGGAAGCTTCAACACTTTATAAGCTGTAGCATAGCTACCAAGAAGAAATAGAGTTTCCATATGCCCGGCCCTCCGGGCGATGAAAACCAGCGGAAAGGGTTACACCAAGGACTGTTGATCCCCTACTAGTGTCTGTTCGTTTATTTTCCTTGCCCTCTAGCTTGGGTTGACAGTCTGGGGAAGTGGGCTCTGTCTGGATAAGGCATGCGGAGATGTTACATTGGCTTGCATGCACAAGAGACAGCTAGGTCCAAGCCAATCTAAGATCGCCCGAAATGCCGAATCGGCCTTGAAGTGCCGAATAAACGCGAACCTCCGTTATCACAGTTATCTCTGGTCCATGGATAATTAAAACCCGGGATGATGATCGACCCCGACTACTCGATACTGTGATTTACAGGACACGTTGGCTCGCAGCCATATCTATGATAAACATGGGGTTGAAGTACTTTGATGTGCTAGGCCTCACTCCGTCACAAGGGAGACTTTACTAGTTCTAAATCGAGGAATGCTCCATCAAATTAACCAGGAACCTCAAGTACCCTCCTTGGCAACATGATGCTTGGACATCAGAGTCCGCGTCGTCCGGTCGAGCGGCAGACTATATAAACTACAGACGTGTCGATCAAGAGCTATACCAGTATTATATGCCATTGCCATAGCAAAAACAAGCATAGCCTAGTTGGCGAAGTGTTTAGAATAGTGCGACGACCAATAAGCGCAATCATGAGCTGAATGCGGAGCGGAGACGGGTCCGAGTTGCGGGATCACCCCCGCACTGTAACTCAACACGAACCAGTCACCAGACACCAGTGAAGAAGTGATGAATTAGCGAGATGAAAGATCCCAAAAGAAAGCATTGACATGGAGATCGTGGTCCATTTGGTAATTGGTCTGGTGATTAGATAAAACCGGTTAGGTCGGTGTAGAAGACGGTGAGGGATGCTTCCGGAGGTTGCGGATATCAAATTACCGATATCTACCTTTCATGCTAGTCAGGTGTTGTCACTACGGTGGGTAACAGTTATCCAATCTACCAATCTGATAAAAGTACGGGTGTTTAATTGCCAGATATGCTGGCAGTGACGTGCGCGCTTTGATGAGGAACGATACCACGTCAACGTCCAGATCGACAGATCAGCTAGATCCGGTGCTTTCAGCTTTGACATGTTCCCACTCACTGTCCTGAGTCAGTGCTTCATCCTCTTCAGGGAGCTGCTTTTCCAGCCCATCAAGAATAGCTTTCAAGCCATCCAAGACCTTGGGATTATTCACCCTCTGGATCCTATGCTCCAGCTCCCTGATCTTCTCTTTCAACTCTTGCGTTTTGACATCAGCCAGATCAATTTCCTCGGCATCTTCCTCTTCATCTTTGATCTCGTTCTCCCCTTCGTCTTGCCGTTCAAGACCGTCACCCCAAGCTTCCGCAAAAGCCTGCGCCATGTTGTGATCCTTGATCGCAAATACAATCTCATCAACGTATTCCCATCTCTCCTTTAGCTTTGACTTATCGTATCTTGGAGTGAGAACAGATTTCCAAGCTCGCGCTATTTCGCCAACGGGATTTCCGTGCGCGCCGCAGCCCCAAGCTCCAAGGACAAGTCGTTTGCACCTTTTGACCATAGCGATTCGCATAACGGCCCTCATCTTGGCTTGCGCTGTGTCGCGATCCTGCTTGTTGGCGTACGATGCCACCCCGTCCTCGTCAAGCTCGAATTCCGGGCCGCGGATCATTGCTGCCGTGATGCAGTCGACGTAGAACCGATCCTTCTTGTCTATAACATTCCCGTCTTCATCTCTGAAGACCAACACCGACGGAGTCCAAATCGAGGAAAGTTCAGGAAGTCGGTACCACTCGTCCTTGAGAGAAGGATATAGCGTAGTGCGCATGCACAATGATTCCTCTTGACTGTTCGCGCCGTTTAGAAATCCACCTCCAGGGTTCAGAGGCGAACCCATGTTCAAAATTGCCACATGAGCTCTCGTATTAACAAAATCTGTTTTGACCCCCGTCGGTGTCTCAATATTGAGAAGGTCTCTTGCCGCAATAAGCGTATCGACTTCCCTGATTGAGATTCTTGGTGTTTTAAGCTTTGCCAAATCGTCGTGGGGATCTTCAGCGCCTTCTGTAGATTTGCCCTTAGTTGCTACATCACCCTTGTCCTCTTTTTTGTTCAAAAGCTTCCCATATGGTTCAGGCAAGACTGCGTTTTTCGTAAAAGGTATGAGCTCTGCTGAATTGATTCCTTTCTGAGCACCGGGATATGCAGGGAGGAGACCGGGGATGAGCTTGTTGATGGTGGCTTTGGCCTTTTTGGAGCGTGCATCTTTGCGAAAAGCCGCCGGTGGACGGCCGATAGATGGCTCAGTGCGTCCCATAGTATTATTCTGTCACTCTCGCAATTATTTGTGAGATGAAACTCGGAGTTTTGCGACGTCGTTGACTCAGTTCGAGATTATCAATTCGGGCGCCTTCAGTGGACACCTTTTGGTTGGGGACCTTGATGAGCAGTGGCCCAGATCAGGGTACAACTACCTACAAAGGTGTCTTGGGCTCGGATTAAATTTTGTGGCGATTAATAAAGAAAGGGAAACGCAAAATTATTCGCCAAATGAAGCATCATGGAGACGTTAGATCGTCACCACTGATGACTGCTTGACCTCGTCACATGATCACGACCAAACAAAGTCCGTCTTTCGGCCGAGAGCTTGAATACGGAAAAACACCAAGAAGCCGACAAACTTTAAACTCACGATCATGATACGATAATTATAACATGATCTCGATGCAAATTGATGAAATTGAAAGACGATTCATGATTTCAATCTTAGCCACGTATTCATGACCTCAAAAAGCCAGTCTTGGCATTTGTAACAAAGACATGGAATAGATTAACTCATAGTTACCAAAATCACATAAAGTACCATGTATCAATATTTATAATCGCTAATTACTCTTCAGCTAAGCAACATGTGATCAGCCTTGCCAGCACATGAATAGACCCAATTCTCTTTACGATCAAGCCTCGGTCGGAGTTTTGGCAGGGAACGCACGGCAAATAGTGGACTGATGCGATCCACAGTCGGCCTTTCTCGTATCCATTTCCCCCTACAAACTCCGTCGGACATTTTAAGCATGATTCCAGCAGCCCAAGCTTCTTATCTCTAATTAACAAAACCCTTGTCTAGCACCTGTCAAAACCACGTTTCAGTGGATCCAGAGAAGAATTATCGAAAATGTCGGCGCTGCCAGACTGCGATTTCCCGACCTCCGGAGAGATTATGCAGACTTCGTCATCAAGATCTAATTACGTTCCTTGATACCCGCAAGATCGAAAGGTGCTAGAGCCCCTTCTGCCCAAATCTGTATCTCACCACGCCCAAATCCGTCCTGTGACTCCGTCGTCACAGCAGAAATCACCTGTTGCTCACCCCCGGCTTCGAGGCCCGCTCACCGGCGCTCCCGACCAAATGGAACCCCGATCTCACCATATTATTATAAAGGGCTCGTCCTCCCGTCTTGGAAGTCCTTTTGAGGAATAGTATGAGCAATCATTGCAGATTCACAACATCATCATGTCTTCTAGACCAGATTTGCCAAGCTCTTGTGTGAGCGACGATGAAACACTACGACAAAAGACACCAGAGTCCAAACCGCGACATAGACCGCTGGTAAAACTTCTTTTTGACAGAACGAGAGTTGATCAGGCCGTTGAGACCCATAACTATCCTGGATCAGGCTCCTTTGAAGATCCATTTGTTGTTAGCTGGATTCCTGATGATACAGGTAACCCGCTCAATTGGCCCAAGTGGTTGAAATGGACCATCACCATGGTTTCAGCCGCAACATGCTTTGCTGTCGCGTTTAGCTCTAGTGCCTATACAGGTGAGTACTATAGCCCTCACCAATCGATGTAGCTGACATGTCATATGACAGGTACTATCGTGCCGCTCATGATCCACTTCAAGGCCAGTCAGACACTCATCACTGCTGGTGTCTCATTCTACGTCCTGGGTTTCGCAGTCGGACCTCTTCTCTGGGCACCACTCTGCGAAATCTACGGTCGACAAATCATCTTCATCATAAGCTATGGCTCGTACGTCATGTTCAGTGCAGCATGCACAGCAGACAATGGCGTCGCTACTCTTCTAGTCCTTCGCTTCTTCTGCGGTACCTTTGGCTCATCACCTCTGACCAATGCTGGAGGTGTTATCTCCGATATCTTTAATGCTGACGAGCGTGCTATCGCTATGGCATTCTTTTCTTTGGCGCCTGCACTGGGGCCTAGCTTGGGTCCTTTCATTGGTGGCTACTTGAGTGATGGTCAAGGTTGGAGATGGGTAGGCTGAACAAGTCCTGGATTTTCAGAGCATACACTAACCATATTGTCCAGGTAATGGGACTGATGGCTATTATTGCCGGGTTCTTCTGGGTACTCGACATGTGTTGTTGCCCCGAAACCTACGCACCCTACATCCTCCAGAACCGAGCCGACTTCTTGTCCAAGAAAACTGGCAAGGTTCACATCTCCATCTACGAGCATCAAGGCAAGGCCGATCCACCAGCAGTCGTCCTCAAGAAGGCCCTTATTCGTCCTTGGCAACTTCTATGTTTCGAACCCATCGTCCTTCTTCTCTCAATTTACGTCGCTATTCTCTTCGGAACTCTTTACATGCTCTTTGGCGCATACCCTGTCGTCTTCCAGCTTGAGAGGGGTTGGTCTGCTGGTAAGGGAGGCTTGGCCTTCCTTGGAGTTGCTGTCGGAATGATCAGTGCCATTCCCACGATTGGTGTCATCAACATATGGTACATGAAGGTCACGAAAAGGTTCGGTAACGAACCTGTGCCTCCTGAGTATCGTCTCCCTGGATGCATGCTCGGCGGTATTTGTGTCCCTATTGGCATGTTCTGGTTCGCATGGTAGGTTCACATCTTAGGGTAGTACATTCCTCTACTAACAATTAACAGGACATCGTATCGTTCAGTCCATTGGATGTCCCCAGTAGCCGCTGGTGCTCCCTTCGGTCTCGGCATGTCTCTCGTCTTCCACAGCATCTTCAGTTACCTCATCGATTCATATACCATCTACGCTGCATCGGTTTTGGCATCAAATGCTGTGCTACGAAGTCTTTTCGGCGCCGCTTTTCCTCTTTTCACCAAGCAGATGTACGACAACCTGGGAACTCAGTGGGCCAGTTGTGTACCGGCCTTTCTATCACTCGCCTGTCTACCGATGCCGTTCATCTTTTTCAAGTACGGCCCTGCTATTCGCCAGCGATGTAAATACTCGGCAAGGGCCGCACAAGCGCTGGCTATGGCAAAGAAGGGCTAGATCTTGAGGGATTGCCAGATCATTTCTTACTAATTTCTATTTAATATTATGTCTTGATGTTAAGGGACCAAAAGCGGCATACGGAAGGAGTTATTGAATCACCTTGGAAATAGAACATTACACCAGCTATAGATTATATAGAGTCAACTCAACTTTGTACATTTTCTCCCACTTATGCCTAACGAGGCCGAGTGTTCTTATTCTGCAGCCTGAATTGGTAGATGTCCCGTGAGTCAGTAGGGTACAAGTAACAATAATTCTAGATCAGGCTGCAATTGGAAAGACCTTGCCTCAGCTCACCGCACAACCTTATCCACTAGAAGGTCAGGGGGTCGGGTTTCTCAACCGCGACAGATCCTGTCACAGCTGTTGGTCCAGCGTCCGCTATCATTTCCTTTGTCCCTTTGGGCGTCGAATTAGTACAGAGCGCATGTGAAATTCGCGAGCCTGTCGATGGTAGCGCCGAAAGAACCCTGGCGCGGGAAGCCATCGTGGATGCGATGCAAGCCTTTTCTCGGAAACTTGAGCCAGCAGATCAAGCCAGGGTCTAATAGAACGAAGGGGTATACGGTCTCGGCGTAAAATGCCACCAGCTATTGCAGAAATCCTCGGACTTCTAAACAACATCAAAGCGAAGCACTGGGACATGATTTCGAGGAAAGGGGTATGGTTGCCTTACTCATTATGGCCTATCTGGTGTCTATTAAGTTTGGATACTTCAGAAGTCCTCAGCAGTCAAGCCAACATTCTTCACCTTGGCCAAGCGGAGGAGCTCTTGACCAATCGATAGATCCATAACACCAGTGCCGACACTCTTGTAAATAACAAATCCACTTTCAAGCCACTTGGTCAAGTCAATCGGGTTCTCGGCGTTCTTGGTCTGTAACAACTGGCCAATTTCAAGCATTTTATCCGTAGGGATCTCAGCCTTGACGAGTTCTCCAGCCTCTTGCAGGCAGCCCTCTCTGCTGTCAACTGCAACAGATCCACCCCGATACCCCACAGATGCAAAGGGCCCTGACGTGTTGATGACTTCCTTCAGTAGCTCGGGGTCGATTTCTTGCATGTCAAGGCGGTATGAACCAATAGCCGCGAGATACCGGGTCTTGCTCAGAGCCTTCTCGGAAGTGAGATATGACGCTGGGAACAGAGGTTCCGTGCTTGGTGTTGTAAAGAACATGACGTCTGCATCTCCGACCAGAGCCTCCAAAGCGGCGTCGCGGTCATTTTTAGGGTCAAAGGCCTGAAGGCTGATATGCGGTGGCCACGGTGATTGAGCATTTGACTTGAGCGAGTCTATCAACTGCTGGGTCCTTTCCGCAGATCGATTGACAATCGTCACAGACTTGATAGCCTTCTCCTTCAATAAAAGTGCCAAGCGAATATGCCATAGAGCTTGCTTCCCCGCACCGAATACGACGATATTCTCTGTGTTACGCCTAAATCGATACGGCAACATGGAACCAAGCGCAGTTCGGAACGCGGTGAGAGCAGCTGCGTTGAGCGTTCCGATGGCTTGACCTCTAGCATCGCACAGAGTCAAGACACTCTTGAGACCTGCTTCGGAAGGCTTGAGCTTTTCGCTTGGGGTGACACCGACAATCTTGACGCCGATCAATTGGTCAGTTGTTCCGGGCATGAACAAGCTGACTTGGCCATCTCGGTTCACTACTGCACGGTGAGGTTGGTATTGCTGTTCATTGTTGCATGAATATTGAATGAGGGCTTGCTCGAGAGCATTTGCAAGATCGGCCACGTCAGATGACGATAACGTGTCGAGGATGTGATTGACGTTGGCGTCTGAGAGGACTGTGAAAGGCATCTTGAAGGATTACTGCAACGTGAGATTTGGAAGAGGTCGCTGGTGATAAGCCGGACAAAATGAAGTTGGAGATGAAGGTCCAATTAATGCCGCTATCGGACGCGGCCTCTATCGGCTCTGGCGGGGTCAAGCGGGGAAGCCAAGGCCTGATCGGGGCTGTTAAGTGAATCCTATCGCGAATGCTTTCCTATCTTAATTACGCGTAAAAATAAAGATAGACGACGATTGTCTGCGCGTGTATGAGGTTTATTTACTATATGGAGTCTAATAATCGACCACTATGTATCTCTTACATTAAGCGCGCTGTCAGACTACTCTCATGCCAGGATCCCATTCCCCTTCTCGTCCCTCTCGGTGATGGAGGAATCACTTCGGGCATTTTGAACTACTTCAGGTTCACCTTCAACTGGGCCCTGGCCCCTCAAGCCCCGATAAACTGTCTTCAATTGAGGCCAACCATCAATGATGGGGTAGAAGCCTGCGACAAACATGGTTCCCCATACCCAAATGATGGCAATAACAATCCAAGCGACGAAGAATGTCTTACCGAAGACATATTTGGCTGCGTACATCGGAAGTGGCCTGGAGTTTTGCCTGTTAGTCAACGTTATGATGGAGAGATAAGGTGCATCTTACCATAGAACCCAATGTCCCAAGAATGTAGCAGCAGACCAAATCGCCGCGAGAGTGCCCCAATGCTTGAGCTTAGCTTTATCGGCGGTGTAGCTAGCCACCTTCTCTTCGTGGGTTCTCGCTTCTTCCTTTGTTGAACCAACCTGGTCGAACGCAAGACGCTCGTTTCTGAAGTCAGCCCATTGGTAATTGGCCGGCTTAATGAGCGAGATCACGACCGAGTAAAGAGCTGGGCTCAAAGCCGAAGCGACAGTCCCATAAACGCAGGGAAGAGACTTTCCAGTGGATGCAACTGTGACTTCACCGTACAGTGACGACGCTGAGCCAAGCCAAACAGCGATACCAGTCGCCATGCCGAGCAGAGGTGAGACGATGGCAGCAATCTTTGACTGTTTTCTCCACAGGATCGTAAAGACGGTTGGGAAGATACCGGGGCATGTCAAAACACCGAGCATGTAGAGAGTCCACCCGAGATCTACCTTGCCGTAGTACAAGGCAGTCGAGAAGGCAGCAGAGAACAGGCCGAAGAAGACAACGCCGATATGACTCCACCGAATGGCGTCACGATCAGTTGCACCACGGTTGAAGTACTGGCGATAGATGTCGAAACTGATGATAGATGACACGGAGATAACCTGGGCACTGATAGTTGAAGTGACGGCCATGAAGGTAATCAGCAAAACGGCAGCAGCACCGCCTTTTCCAGCGATCGCGATCGCGGCATAAGGCAACACGAGACCGTTCGAGATCTCCACTGAAGACATGCGACGAGGGTATGTTGGGAAGCGGGGTGTATCCTCGAGAGCCAGAGCAGAAAAGCTCATCAAGGTGCCGAGACACCATGGGATTGCAAAGTAAGCGATTCCCCCGATGATGTAACCAGGCACGACCGCCTGAGGCGCAGCACTGAAGGCTTTGGCAAAGAAGCCAGTGTCCATGATGACGAGACCGAAATTGGCCAGGACGTGGATGATACCAAAGTAGATAGCCTGCATATTGTCAATGACTGTGTCATGGGTTCTCAAGTAGCTGACTCACATCTTTACTAGTCATGGTCAAGAAAGATCCGTCGTGGTTGCCAGCAACGGGATGGTCCTTTCCAACCTGAACGATCAGATCATAGAGACCGCCAGGTGATCCAATTTCGGGAACGAGGAATGCCTTGATGGTGAAGAAACATATGATGATCGTAATGACAAAGGTATGGAAGTAGTCAGTCAGGAAAGTCGCTTTGATACCGCCGACAAATGTATACAGTACGACGCCGACGGGTAACAAGAAGGTAGCGGCGATGATATGAATGCCGGATCTGGTCCGTTAGCCCATGATCACGTAGCTCCAGGAGAGGTCACCTACAGCGCGGAAATTGCAGCACTTGCACCCAGCAACATGTTTGCAATAGCGATGATGTTGTTGATCAAGCACAGACCAATCCAGACAATATGACCTGATGTTCCATATCGTATACGGACAATCTCGAGTAGTGTATGAGCTTCGGGTACTCTGAGCTTACAAGAGATACCAAGTAGAGCGAAGAAGACGATCATGGGAGAGCATCTGGCAATGGTCAACAACTACCGAGAATGATCACGAAAGCAAGGCACATACCCAGCTGCAAACCAGAACGGCCCAGCAACACCAAAGTTGTATCCAACAAGAGTACTTCCAAGCATGGCCGTACTCCAAAGCCAAGATGAGATAACAGCAGACGAAGTCAGACCAGTACCAACACTTCGATTGGCTGTCATGAACATCTCTGTCGTCTTGTTATCTTCGCCGACAGTCTTCTTCAAGATATGCGTCAGAAACATCATGATAAACGCGATAAGAAATCCAATCGCGATAACGACGACATAGCCGACGGCTTGGGAAAGCGGAGGCTCAATGCCATTCTCGCTTGCGTCTGCTCGAACGTGCAGCGACATTTTGGCCAAGAGTCGTGGGGATGTGAAAGATCCAGCAGTTCGGTTTGACGTCTCGGCATTTTGAGCTTGGGGGTCCGTGTGATAGCTTTATGTCTGGCGATCGGCAGGCACGAATCCATGTCGTTTGTATAGCTTTGATGATGCAATGGACTATCATTTGCTAGATAACTGCCGGGCATCAATCTGATGAACCGTGGAGGTCACTGGGGGATCTCATTAGTCGATGGAGTTCCGCCAGACCGGATATCTTCCGAGTTCCAGGATATAGTCCCTTTTTTCTATCTAGATTATATCATTATTGGTGTGCTTCAGAAATCTTGAGCTCGTGATAGGCGATAAGAGCTCTGTTCACATGTTGATGGGGTATGGCGTGAGAGCTGCTAGCGATGGCGATAGGGCCAATCGCTGTCACGTCATTCAGCAATTATTTGAGAAACCCCGGAAAATTATTATCCCTTAAATCATTCAAACAATTGGTTTATTCCGATGCGGCAGATCGATAATTGCATTTTGGATTCGAAAATGCGCCCTCGGCGGGTGGTGAAAACAGCCATTCCATGCGTTAAACCAAGCCAGAATATTATGAAGATTGGCTACCATCGGATGCAGTGAGAACTGGGAAGATTTAATGCCTGAGGCCGCAATGCAGCTGCAAAGGCTATTGGATGATTTTGCATAATCAGGCTGTGACATGAGGCCGCCAACAAGACCATGATCTTACATTTTCTCCTCGTCATCATTCCAGGCTGACTCTGAGGCTGTGCCGAGTATTCTATGGAATCACAAAAATGAGCGCAGCTTCATCTTTCTGAATTCACTGTTCGGTCTATTGTCGATGATTAGAATTCCCATCTCACTCCACGTACATTTCTCTTATCATGGATCCCGTCTCGGCAATCGGATTAGCTTCTGGGATCTTGACATTCGTTGAAGCGGGTCTGAAGCTCGTAAAAATAGCCTACAACATACACAACTCTCTTGATGGCGTTCTAGACGACAATAGACATCGAGAAAGTGTCACCAGCGAAGTTAGCAAAGCAGCTCTGAGGCTTGGTGTGGCAGGCAACGCCCGTTTGACTCCCGAGCAAGAGTCTCTTTGGGATCTTGCCAAGAAGTGCAAGGCGACCTCAACGGAATTAGTCAAAGCTTTGAATGAAGTTAAACCAAAGAAAATCTCGTCTAATCCCTTCAAATCACTACGATATGCCGTCAAGGCCAATGTCAAGGCTAAAGACATCGAAGGCCTGGAGATCCAGTTGAAAGACTACCGTGATCAACTCATTCTCGCACTGGCTGAGGTTTCAAGGTAAGCCTATTTCTCTGGTCATTAGAGAGGCTGTAAGTAATTCGCCTCTAGAGTTGAGGCAGCAGATGGCTTCAGTGAACTGATCACGCTTGCTAAAGGCAACGAAGCTACATTAAAGAGTTTAACCCAAGCCATAGAGCATCTGCGCCAATCACAACTTTCTATACCTGATTCAATTGCCAGTACCCAAGCTTGTATCCAGTTTCAGAGGCTACTGGTGGTCGACCATGAGACCCGCCAGGCTATTTATCAAGATCGCATTCTAGAAAGCCTCAAGTTCGACGAAATGCATCAGAGATTCGACGCAGTTCACAGTGCTCATGGAGATACGTTCAAATGGATATATGAGCCAGCTGAAGTCATTCGGGAAAAGGATAACTTGTCTTATGATGAGGAGAGAAAACAACAAGAGGCGCTCAAGGTACTAGCAGCCATATTACATCACTAAGCTGAGCTAACGGCAGTGGAATCCACAGATGCAGTTCGAATCGAGAGAGAGATTTCTAGGGTGGCTCTTGTCACAAGATCCATCAATGCCAATCTTCCATATCTCTGGAAAGTTGTGATCTGGAAAATCAACGCTGATGAAGTTTCTCTATTCTCACCACAAGACCAAAGACACACTACTTCAATGGGCTGGTAAATAGTTATTCCATCGCATATGAAAGCGTCGGCTGACTTGTTTGAAAGGTACGAAGAAGCTCGCATTCACTTCGTTCTTCTTTTGGCGGAATGGTTCAAAGGCACAGAAGTCGCTAAATGGACTGTGTCGCTCGATCCTTCACGACGTACTACAAGAGCGACCTGACCTCATAACCGAAGTCTTTCCTGGTCAGTGGGATCAAGAAAAACACTCTCCTTGGAAGGTTGAGAACCGTCTAGAGATACCATCGCCTGTCATCAAGGAAGCTCTCGAAAGACTCCTTCAAAATGATAAGCTGTGCCGGCAACACAAGTTCTGCATCTTTATTGATGGCCTCGACGAGTTCGAGCCTGGTGTTCAAGATGGATTGGACTACATTGATTTAGTCGGTATCCTTCGACAATGGACGATTCATGCCGACGGGAATTTAAAACTCTGCCTTTCAAGTCGAGAGGAGGGTGTATTCATGAATGAGTATGAAAGCGACCCTGGCTTTCGACTCCAGGACTTGACCAGATCCGATATGCAAGAATATGTCCGCAGTCGTCTGAGCAGTCTCGAGGATGAAGACCTCAAACGTGATCTCGCTACTGAAATCCCGGAAAAATCCTCAGGAATCTTTCTCTGGACCTATCTTGTTGTCAAAACCATACGGAACAAAATGACACACAAGGCCACTAGCGAGATGTTGAGGAAACATCTCTACACCTTGCCCAGAGGCCTTGCGTCACTTTTCCATCACATCCTTCAGCAACTTGAGCCAGAGGATGCGAAAAAGACGCTCCGGGTTATAGATGCTCTTCAGACTGTCAAATCGAACGATTTAGAGCTACCTTTACTCACTTTCACCCTCCTGGATGAATACGATAAAGACTCGGAGTTCTTACGGGAAGGTCTCGAGTATGAGCCTATCCCAGACGAGGAGCTCCTCCAGGCGCAGCTTCGCGGTGCTTGTGGCGGACTATTTGAATGCCACAAGGGTACAAGCTACGAGGGTTTGCAAATTCTTGAGTTTGTCCATCGATCGGTTCCCGACATTTTCCAAAATGATATAGAACACCCAGAACTTGCTCGTCAAATGGGAGTTACCCTTCATGGTACCAATACTATTGATGTTGTCTCTCATCTTTGCTTTGCTACCTTGCGACTTTTGGGGCAAACGGGAACAGAAGAAATGCAAAGAATTATCTGCAAGTCAATAGCACTCATGCGACTCAAAGACAGACTTGACAGGCCACCCTATGCTTTCCTAGAGTACATTGCTTCTTGGACTAATGATGGGTGGCTAGACGATAGTCAAGCAAAGTGGCAATTGTTTTTTTCCACCTTTCTCCATGATTCAGTTCTATACATCAAACCTTATGGAGCGACAGCTATCGGTACAAACAATTCGAGACTACTCTATAACAATATGTGTCTTGCAGCATTGTCTGGCCACATTGATTACTTGGAGTGGATAATCATGAATAATGCAAGTGCTTTGGACAACTCGGCCAAAAGAGCCTTGGTTGGTCAGTCTATTCTTATGTCGAAACATTGGGAATTGTTTTTTGAGAAAAGCATATTTACTGTCGATTCCACAATACCCCTAATTCCAGCTTTCTTAGAGGAAGATTTGAGCAGCGACAACTGGGCTGTGCAGGAACCGGTCACTTTGTCGGCCTGGCAATTCTTTCTAGCCTATACGATTCTGAACAGCTATTGGTTACCCAGCGGCTTCGTTGATGACCCTGGAAACATCATCGAGCGATTTCTAAGGCAAGGGGCTGACCCATATTGCCACATCTTCATTGCATGCGAAGTAACCAGAATATCTATGACAATTTGTTTTCGAAATTCGAAGACTTGCCATGTCTTTCAATCCGGCTCAGCATTTATTTACTTCGATTACTGTATCAAAGGGATCATTACAATATGCTGTACATTAAGAGGAAAGCCCCCAGTCGACTGGGATACCAATTTCACAGAACAGTTCTCGTTTTGGGAATGGGTTGCAGTTTGCAACTGGCCTAACAGGGACACTTTATTAGAATTGGTGGACGGCAACTGTGAGTAATCGCTGGTCAGAGTCTAGACTTCAGAGCAAGCCAGTTTCTCAAACCGCCTCACAATGTTCGTCGCAGTTCAGGATGATAAAAATCTCCCATTACTTCCTCAGCCCTTCTCTAAGGAAACCTATAATACTGACAGAGAATCTTGAGAAGATGGCCTCGTACTATAAGACAATTGTGATACCTCTTCCCAATATATTGCATACTCGTGTTTCCCATTCTCATCTCCTGTGTGATCTGCAAGCAAAGAGGCTGGCTGAACTCCTCCGACCCTGCCGTCTTCATAGCCCAGACATAGGTCGTCCTCCGAAACTGGCGTAAAGTGATCGACACTGGGATGCAGCTAAAACCGGTACTTCCCAGCTCGGGGCGGTGGCCGTGTTGCGGGGTACCGCAGATCTTGTCTTAGATGCCGTCAAGTGTCGACAGCTCATTTGGTCGGTAAATGTAATCATCATCCCGACTACTCTGTAGTGCCGACAATGTTACGTCAATATTGATGAATCCCGGTAACGCGCAGCGAATGGAACACCGAGTAGGGGTTTCCAATTTCAGCTCGTTCAGCTAAAGCCTCTTCGGGATTCCTATGACCAACAAGAGACGAGAAGCGAAGACAATGACATAGGAACTTCTGTGTAGCCCAGTTGCCAGCTGCCGATGTCGATCTTGGGCCGCGCTTTGAAAGCTGACAGACAAAAGTCAATTAGTACTCACGCGAGCAAATACTTTATTTGATGCTATCCCCGTCTTAGATTGAGCTTGGACACCATTTCCAATTTCTTGACATCAGCTACTATGAGATACAACAACATCGTCAAGCCAAGGCTACCAAATGATAATAGGTGCCTTTATGACGACAGTCCTCTGTCAAAATGGCAACTTGACTCCCTCGATCCATTATCGCCTGTATATGCAAAGTCTCGAAGCGAGCGAGCCAGAGCACCAACACCCATTGAGCATAACAGCCATATTTATGATCTAGTTGGCGTGAACTCTCATCAGCAGCTCGTTTTGCGAGATCAATGTGCGTTACACTTGGACATTCGCATCGAATGTTTCGCTGGACGTGCCGCCATCTTGGACGGCGTGACATGGCAAGTCGACTATCTCGAGGCCATCCCAGATCCCTTGGACTTCACCATACCGCCTCGACTTATTCTTCACCTCACAAGATGGATAACAAAGGGTCAGGTCCAACAATCGATCGATGAGCCGGACAATGTCCGAGTGATCTTCCCCAGTTCGAGGGGCGAGCATACGCTTGGTCCAATCAAGCACGGCATCGTGCGTATGCTTCCTTTGGCATCTCGACGACGAGTCCACAAACCTTTGGCCCCAGGCATGATGTTTGAGGCCCGCTTGCGTGGGCGTGAGCTCTATGGACCCTTTCAGATCGAAGCTCAGAAAGATGGCCAATTGGTAGCTCGACGCGTCTTAGACGGGTTCCGTGTTGTCAAATTCACCGTCAAGCCCCATGAGATAGCACCCTCATACGTAAGGGTCAATTGCCCTGATTTTGGTGGTTGCTTCGACATCGACGCGTTTCTTTACTGCGAGGATAAGCTTCGATGTCGGGCTACCAGTGTCAAAGCCATCAAAGCGATGAGATTGCCCACGAGCGATCGCGATCCCATGTTTGGTACGCTATCACAAGGTCCATTACCACTTCTCACCAACGGTTTGGATCATCTTGTCGTCTTTGAGAAGTTCATCCGAGAGTGCACAGTCCCTTCTCCCAAGACTCCTCAGCAACGGCAATTGACAATCCTTAATCTTTCAATGTGCGACCAAGGCGATGCAAAGGTCGTAATCGACGCGTTAATTGACTTTCGAAAGCAAAATCCAGATGCGATCATGTCTGTCGTGGTATCAAAACTGGGACCTACTATTTATCAAGATACACCAGCTTGCAAGGAGTTTATCAAGCTTCTTGAGCGCAACCGGATTCACATCGATATGTTTACTGGCGTCGATGGTCCAACGCGCCAAGTCGTCCACGCCAAAGCGATAGTCATCGACGACAGGACACTGTTTAGCACTGGTGCAATTGTAGATACCAAGCCAATTGACAAGGCCGACTTCTCCATCGAGCTTCCGCCCGTAGCAGCCAAAGCTTTTCAGGTCTACATGCAAGAGGCCATCCTCGGTGGCGTAAGCAATGAGCGTCGCGCTCATCTTGGATCACAGCTCGCTAGTCTGGGCGTCATAATAAACGACCCCATCGCCAGCTTGACCTACATCAGTCGCGCGCAACATACATTACTACGCGGTGCTCGTCGCGATCTTCTCGTCAGCGTTTCCGAACTCGTTGATCCTAAAATCACGAAACTCTTGGTGAGACGCGCAGCCAACGGCGTGACGGTAGCGATACAAGTCCGTGAAATAGACGCTGTGTCATCAAGAATTCTTGCCCAAGCGACGCGACGCTACGGCAAGCGGTTGACGGTAGAAGATGTCAGCTGGTGGGAACCGCGACCGCACTATAACGCGATCATCGCGGATGATAGTCTCGCGTATCTGGGAACATCTTACTTCTGGCCAACACAAAGAAACATGATTCATCAAGGTCGATCGCTTGAAAATGGGGTTCTGCTTGAAGGGGAGGCTGTGAAGCTTTTGAGGGACCAACTGGATGAATTGCGCGATCGTGCGTATAATAATAGTGGCAAAAGCGACAGTGATAAAGCGTAGCTTCAGGTTAAAATCCTTCATGCCTTACAACTTCGTCTCATGTTGTTGGATGTTGGATGTTGAGCAGTATCAGGACGCGTCTTCGTCAGCCAATCAACGTCGCGCTCATGGTCAAGTTCGCGAAATGGATGGCTGCTGCGTTGAGTTTAGCGTATCAGTCTCGATTCAAGCGTCAAGAGGACAAAAGGAACAACCTGAAGCCTCAAGGCTCGTAAATATGACAAAGAATGATCGAGATAGTGAAGATGATGACTTTTATGAATAATATCAACTTATGCCTGTATTTTCATGTTTTCCCTACCAATAATTTGCACATATTCGAACAGGTAACAATTCCACAGGAAGAAACCTTTCTATGTCATTTTCTGTTCCACAAACGATCTTCCTGAATCTACGTATTGCACTCTACATCAATTCAGTACTTCTCAGAACTAAATGTATAATAAAAATCTCATCTGATAGTTTTTATTGAATATTTTCACTCATATTCGCGGACGATTGTCTCATTTACCATCGATCTTTTCTGGTCGCGAGTCCGGCTACCCTGGAGTGATGGTGGCCCGTGCCATGCCCGTAGACTCACACCTTCCTTTGTCATCACA